>PVJI01005587.1:0-94791 GCA_004026765.1 Micronycteris hirsuta
GGTCCAACCTCTTTGGGACTCTCTGAGCTTCCTGGACTTCCCGAAAGTCTATTTCCTTTACCAGCTTCGGGAAATTCTCCATCATTATGTGTTCAAATAAGTTTTCAATTCCTTGGATTTCTTCTTCTCCTTCTGGCAGCCCTATGATCCGTATGTTGGGCCGTTTACAGATGTCCTGGAGGTTTCTGAGCCCCTCCTCTGTTTTTTGAATTCTTGTTGCTTCATTCTTTTCTGGTTGGATGTTTTTTTCTTTCTGGTGGTCCACTCCGTTGATTTGAGTCCCAGTTTCCTTCTTATCCCTATTGGTTCCCTGCAGATCTCTCCTCATTTGTTCAAGCAATTTCGAGAATTTTTCGTCGTATTCTGTGAGCATCCTGATTACTATGGTTTTAAACTGTGCATCTGATAGGTTGGCTATCTCTTGGTCAGTTAGTTCTGGAGCTTTGATCTGTTCCTTTTTGGGGGCCATTTTTTTTCCCTCGGTGAGCCTGTTATTGTAAGGAGGGTGGAGACTTGGAGTTCACCTGGGCAGGGAAACTCACGGTCGCTGTGTTGTGACGTAGCCTGTGGGGGCGGGACCTGAGAGCACAATGGCGCCTGCTCCGCTCTCCGCACCCACACTGCCTCCTGCAAGCAATTCCAGCCCCTCTGCGTTGGCTCCGGGGGTCGCTCCGGGGTCGGTGGATGGGCTGCACAGCTCCAATCCCCTGTGGGTCTCCTCAACGAACTCTCCTGTGAGGCCGGGAGTTCCTCCCACCGCCGACTCCACCCCCACAGGTGCTCTCAATCTGCGCCGATGGGTTGTGCCCTGCTTTCTCTCCCAAGAATGCGGACCTGCCCGGTCCACCAGTCTCAGCCCCGCTGGGTCCGGATGAGCCGGGTGCTGATCGTGCTTAGGTCAGGCACTCCTGTCTCAGTGTGCTGCAGCCCCGAGGGAACCGTCCCTCCAACCGCGCGGTCCTGCCGTTTGCTCGCCAGCTTGCTGCAGCCTTGCTGTCTGCTCACCAGCTTGCCGCGGGGTCGCCCAGCGCTCTCCCTCCGCCCTGCTCCTCCCAGCTGACCAGACTGGATGAATGTATCTTCTTTAATTCCTTGGTTGTCGGACTTCCTCTCAATTTGATTTTCTGTCAGATCTGGCTGTTTTCGGTTGGGTAAATTTCTGGTTTTTTCCTTCTTTGGTTGTGCGAGGAGGCACGGCGCGTTCACCTATGCTGCCATCTTGCCGGAAGTCTAGCATGTTCTTATTTCTGATCAGCACTTACAAACCTGCAGCAAGTGCACAGCCTGTCTCTACATTCATAGCACCTTGTAACCCTTTCCCACAGAGTATGAACCCCAAAATATTTATTAATGAATGTATGATCAGAACAGTGATTCACTTAATGCAATATTTACTAAAGGGGATTTTGTAGGGTATTGAATTTATACCATGGTTATAACCTCACTTCTGGGACCTGCTGGATTCCTAGCTTGTCACATGGTTTTTCAAATGCTTACATATTTAATGAATTTTTTATATATGTATCCGATGATGAAGCTGATAACTCTTCTGTCATTTCACCTTTGATCATTATTTTATAACAGGAAGGTATTTTTGAAGTAGGCTAGTCAATCAAGTCCTGTTACATTGCTAAAATCTTGACGAAAGAAATTCAGAGTGTTTAAAGACCTGCTTAGACTTACTAACATATGACTAGACGGTGACGATAAGTGTGCATCTCAGAATTGCCAGGGTGGAGGTCATGTCACTGCTCCAGGTTGTCTCTGCATCTGGGAGCCCCTGCTTTTCATCACACCCCACCAAAAGTTCGTGTCCCTCCCACAGAGTGTAGACCATGTTCAGGTTACAGTAAATTGCTGAGATACCCGCACAGCAAGAAGACCAAGTTCTGAAAAAAGGCATGTAACCTGAACTGAAATTGCCAAAATAAGGTCACACCCATTTGTACACAGAGAAAAGTCACACACACACTCACACCCCAGGCCAATATTTAGCTGCTAAAGTTTTGCCATCAAGGACCTTTCCATTAGTGGAAGCCTCATGTTTGAGCAAGAAAATATTTTTTCTCTGCATGTCCTTGGAAGCAGTTACAACAGTAGGACCAAGCACAGGGAGCATCAGGCCCCTTACACAGTTCCACAGAGAGCTCTGAAAACAGGTGACAGAGTTGTCGGCACATTTACTCCAGCAGGAGCAGCACCCAGACCCATTCACCACTGGGCATGTCACTGAAATTCAGCAGCTATCACTGTCTCCTTCCCAATCTCTCAACTGCTCTTTGAACCTGTGGGCAGATTCCACGCCCAAAGGACAAAACATGGCCTGCAGGGAGCAGGGTCACACCTGGTGAGACCAACTCAATGTGACATGGGTGTGAGGAACTGGTCCAGTGGAACAGAGACTTGGGCAAAGTTGTATCTTCCTTCTTCACATTAGTTACAAGACTTGTCAGCTTCTTTTAAAAATGTGATTAGTATCATGATTAGAATTTTGTTAGATTTACAGGTCTATTTGGGGGAAATTACGTTAGTTAGGATATTGAATTTTCTGCCCATGAATATTATATTGTGCTTGTTAACACATCTATAATAGCTTTAAAATAAAAATTTTCATCAATACCGATCTGACACATCTTTTGTTAGATTTATTTCTAGGTACCTTGCAGTTTGGTTGTGTTTTGAATGAGATATTTAAGAGATGACAATCCTTATAGGCTTTTGTCAATAATGTAATTTATTATCTTTTTTTCTGGCTATGCTGAAGAACCCATTTGTTACAGTAGTTTGTCTATATATTCTCTTGGAGGTTTTATGTGGAAAATTTATATCATTGGTTAATAAAAATAGTTTTGTTTTTTCTTTGTCACCAAAATTTCTTTCCTTTTCTTGTTTTATAGTGGTGGTTAGTATTTTTACCTTGCTGCAGTTATGCACGCTGCGCCCCAGAGGTTTTGGGTTGTTGTGTGTTCATTTTCATTTGTTTCCAGATATTTTATTTCTTACTTGATTTCATTATTAACCCATTCATTATTTAATAACATGTTACTCAGTTTCCATGTATTTCAAAGTTTTTGAGTTTTTTCCCCCTGAGGTTTGTTTCTAGTTTCAAGCTCTTGTGATCGAAGAAGCTGCTTGGTGTAACTTCAAATTTTTTAATTTTTTCAGGCTTGTTTTGTGTCCTACTGTGGTCTACCTTTGAAAATGTACCACGTACATTTGAAAAGAATGTATGTTTTGTTTCTTTGGGGTAAAACCTTGTATGTATATATAATCAAATAAGTCCATTTGATCTAGAGCGTAGTTCAATGTCACAGTATCTTTGTTTTGAAGATCTATTCATTGTTGACAGTGCAGTGTTAAAAGCTCTATAATGATTCTATTGCTGTCAATATCTTGCTTGAACTATTCCAAGATTGTGTTATATATTGAGCTGCTTCTATGTTGGCTGCATATGTTTACAAGGATTATGCCCTCTTGGTGGAGTACTCTCTCAAGTATTATATAATGACCTTGTTTTTCTCTTGTTATGGCCTTTGTTTGAAGCCTATTTTGTCTGATATAAGTATTGCTACCTCAGTCTTTTGTTTTTTTTGGATGTCTATTTGCCTGGAATATTTTTCCATCCCTTCACTTTCACACTGTGTACATCTTTTGTTCTGAGGTGGGTCTCTTGTAAACAGCATATATGTGGATGGAAATTTTTTATCCACTCAGCTCCCCTATGCTTTTTGGTTGGAGCAATTATCCATTTCCCTTTAAGGTTAGTATTGATAGGTACTTGTTCATTGTCATTATTCCCTTTGTACCTGTGTTCCTCTCTGTTTCTCTTCTTAAAGCAGACCCTTTAGCATCTCTTGCAATGCTGGTGTGGTGGAGATGTACACTTTTACCCTTTCCTTTTTTTTACTGAGAATCACCTTATTTTGCCTTCCTTTTTAAGTGAGAGCCTTGTGGGTAGAGTAGTCTTTGTTGAGGGCTTTGCTTTTCATTGCTGGAAATATTTTGTGCCATTTCCTTCTGGCTTGTGTTGTTTCTCTTGAGGAATCAGGTGATGGCCTTATCAGAGCTCCCTTGTATGTTACTAGTTCTTTCTCCCTTGCTGCCTTAAGATTGTCCCTTTGTCTTTAAATTTCACCATTTTGATTATGATGTGTCTGGAGTGGGCCTCTTTGGTTCATCTTGACTGGGACCCTCTGTGCTTCCTGGACTTGTGTGACATGTTCCATCACCAAGTTAGGGAAGCTTCTGTCATTCCTTTTTCAAACAGGTTTTCTATCCCTTGTTCTTTTTCTTCTCCTTTTGGTATCCCTATGATACAAATATTATTATGTTTTATATTGCCCTGCAGCTCTCTTAAACTATCCTCATTCTGAGTCTTTTTGTTTTGCTTTATCTCTGCATGTTTTTTCCTTCTTATTCTCCAACTCACTGATTCTATCCTCTGCTTCATCTAGCCTGCTTGAATTCCTTTTAGTGCATTCTTCTTCAGATATTGTATTCTTCATTTTATCCTTGCTCTTATTCATAGATTGTGTTCTTCCTCATGCTGATTTAGTTCCCAGTAAGTTCCTTGTATCTTCCAGAGTTCCTCATAGTTCTCACTGAGCTTCTTGAGCAACTTTATAACCACTATTTTGAACCCTATGTCTGACAGATTGCTTGCCTCAATTTCATTTTTTAAGATTTTATTTACTTATTTTCAGAGAGAGGAGAAGGGAGAGAGAAAGAGCAATGTATGGTTGCCTCTCACATGGTCCTCATTGGGGACCTGGCCTGCAACCCAAGCATGTGCCCCAACTGGGAATCGAACTGGGACCCTCTGGTTCCCAGGCCGCACTCAATCCACTGAGTTACACCAGCCAGGCAGTTGTTGGGGGTTCTTTTTCTCCCAGTTTAAGTGGTTCTTTTTGTTAGATTCTATGCATTAGATTGATCTGCTTTGACTCTCCATCTTCATGGGTGACCTTCTGTGGTAGGAGATGTGTGACTCAGTGGTGCTGTCACCTTGATCTCCTGAATTGGATGCTCTTGGGATGGCCTTTATGCCCTTTATGTGGGCTTTCTTGTTGTAATTCGGTTTTGGTTGTTTTGGGGTCACTTTTGGTGGGTTCTTCCCTCTGGCTGGTTGACTGAGAGTCACACTGTCCCCATGTCTTGTATGCTGTTTTACTAATGCTGCCAGAACAGAACAAAACAAAACAACCCAAGAAACATAACCCACACCTGCAAAAATAACCCCTGCACGTAACCATACAATCAACAACAAATGAACAAGTATTAATAAAGATGGAAACACAGTAAGACTATTATTTAAAAAATGAGTAAGAGATGACTAATGGAAAGAAAAAAGATTATGAGAGGGTAGATGGGGGAGGTATAAGAGTAAGGAATAGAAGGAAGGTGAAGAAAAAAAGTAACACTTACACCATTAATAAAAACAGGAGGGAAGAAAGCAACATGGAGGAAGAAAAATGGAAGAATATAATGTGAGGTTTTAAAAAATTAGAAAATTGTGAAAAATAGGAACAAAATTGAAGAAAAAATCTGCCACAGGAGTACCAATGACAAATAAGCAAAGATTAATACCAGCGGAAGGCGTTAAGGAAAAAGGAAAGAAAAATGATTATGATCTGTCTAAAGGAAGGAAAATTGAGAAAATAGAGGGAGAAGAAATGTTAAGAGTGAGGACTAAAAACCAGGCTAAGGGGGGGTAAGTGCAATTTAAATTGAAAAAAAGAAAGGGCAGGAAAAAGGCAAAATGGAGTAGGACAGGGGAATAGTCAAGTTTGAGATTTGAAATATAAAAATAGTGAACATCTAGGAATGTAATTGAAGAAAAGCAATAACCACCACTATATCAACAAACCATGAGCAAAGACTAATGAAGGTGGAGAGAGAATTAGGATATTATAATCAGTGGAAAAAGAATATGAGATGACTAATGTCATGAACAATTGTTTTGAGGGGCTGGAGGGAGAAGAAATAGTAAGGGTGTGGAATAGAAACAAGTCATAGAAAGGGAAAAATAAAACTGAAAACAAAAATAAGAGAGGAAGGGAGAAGGTAAGGTGCAATCAGAGAAGGGAAGAGTTAAATATGAGCTCTGAAATAAACTAAAATAAAAACATAGTGAACTAATAGGAACAAACTTGAAGAAAAAAATTTAAAAAGCTATGGAGAAAAAAAAAAAAACACAAATAATGAAGAAGACCAAGGTGGAATTTGTCTCAGCAGAGTCTAGTGTTTGCCACCGTGTTCTCTTTCTGGATCCACCGCTGGTAATGTCAGGTGATGTCCTAGTCTAGCCCTAGACACAGTTCCTTCAGCGTGACACTTTCTGTTCTTCCTGTGCAGCTGAATTCAGTGGGAGCAAACTGCACTTTCTCTCGTTTCTTTGGTGGCAGAATTGCTGTGTGTGCGCACATGCAATCTTAGGGTCCCTGGAGAGTCTCGCCTCAGCTCCTCTTTTAAAAGAGTCTCTATGTGCATCCCCCCACAGCACCTGGGCAGGTTTTTTGCACATTCCACCTAGCCAAAAAGCACAAAACCTCTCTTGGTCAGTGCTGTCCACAGCCTGCCAGTGGCTCTGAGTTTTAGGAGGTAGCGTTTCTCTCTGGAACTCTCCTGGTTGGTGCTGCACATTTACACTTTGTGTGTATCCTATGTCTCCCAGACTTTGTCTTTCCAGGTGTCTCCCAATTAGGGTTGGTGGTTTCCCTGTGCGGGGCCAGAGTCCTGCTCTGGGAGGGGAGGGAGCCACTAAGCTGCATTTTCTGTCTGTTCTGTCCTGTACTTCAGGTGTTTGGCACAGAGCATTTCCCTTCAACTTACAAAAATCTGTTACCAGTGGTACAAAGCATCCTCTGTACCCCTTGGCTTCAAAAATTCATGTCAGCTGAGATTCCATGATTGTTCAGGTCACTTGTCAGATCAGCTGAAAATCCACGCTGGGGGCACAAGAAAGTGTGCTCATCTTCTACCTATTCAGCCACCATCTTCTGAATCCCTCGACTGTTCTGTATTTTAGTTGTAATTTTGATGTGGTTGTGCGAGGAAGTGAGCCATCTTTACCTATGCTGCCATGTTGACTGGAAGTATCCATGAGTGCGCAACAGTAAACTCTGTTTATTTAATAAATAACAGGAAACACTGTTATTTATTAAACAAATAAATGTATAATTTCCAACCATGGAAAGTGCTAAAGAGAAAACAGTGTGATAGAATGAAGAGCAATGAGGGTAGCCACTCGTGTTATTCTTGACAGCAGTTACTGAAGGGCTCTCTCCCTAAAGGATCACACAGAAGTTGTTTGAATCCCTAAAGAAGTTCATACAGAGCCCCTCCAGCTGAGGGTGAGGCCTGGGGTCTGGAGCCTGAGGCCTGGGCCAGTGGAAGTTGGCCTGTGGGAGGGAAGGTCAATGGTCTCTCTTACAGGCCTTAAGCATCGGGCCAGTTTGGAAACACACACAGATACAATTTAGTGACTGGAATGCCTTGAATTAGTCATGGGATCCCAGAAGCAGGGAGGGGCAAGATCCTATAGTGACCTAATTATAAAATGACAAGTTTTGATTTTATGTTCATTAGATTTGGCAACTTTTGAAAGGTTTTAAGAACTGCAATGCCAATTTGTATGGCATTGCCAAAT
Source organism: Micronycteris hirsuta (assembly GCA_004026765.1). Taxonomy (NCBI): domain Eukaryota; kingdom Metazoa; phylum Chordata; class Mammalia; order Chiroptera; family Phyllostomidae; genus Micronycteris; species Micronycteris hirsuta. The sequence goes on from PVJI01005587.1 coordinate 7,649, forward strand.
TGAAGTCATATGATTTCATTTCAAAAGACCAATTAAAAAATATTTTATTTATTTATTTTTTAAAAGATTTTATTTTTATTTTTTAGAGGGAGGGAGACAGAGAGGGAGACAGCAATGTACGGTTGCCTCTCACATGGCCCCCACTGGGGACCTGGCCTGCAACCCAGGCATGTGGCCTGGCTGGGAACTGTTTGGTTTGCAGGCCTACCCTCAACCCACTGAGGTACACCAGCCAGGGCTTAAAAGACCAATTTTAATGTTTAGGGATAAAGGGAATTGTGTGTGCAGCTGTCAAAATTTGATAAGAAATGGAATGTTTACATAGCCCCAGACTATCTCCCCACAAGATACTTAAAATCACAGAGGGAAAAACAGTAATTTAAAATTAAGAAACCTGATAGACACCACTTTACACAGGTGATCAAGGTTAAGCTCATTAGTAAAGGGTCAGGTTTACTGATCGTCCCATGATGCACTGAGGACACAGCAGCACTGTATTCCTGACAAAAATGGATATGTAGGACCTAATCATAAAGATATCAGACAAATCCAAATGGAGGAACATTTCACAGAAGTGACTGGCCTGTGCTCTTTAAAAATATTAAGATCAAAAGATGAGAAAAGGCTGAGGAATGTGTCTCTAGTCTCCTCCAGGCTAAAGGAGACTATAGACACCTACCTAACTGCAACCTAGAAACCAAAAAATATGCATTTTGCTATGAAGAACATTGTTGAGACAATTGATGAGGTTTGAATGTCTGTAGATTAGGTAATATATTTTTTTATTGTTTTGAAATGCTTCTGATTGTATAAATGTTGTTTTTAGTACGCATATAGGTTTTAGGAAGTATTTAGTAATAAAGAAGCATCCTGTTTAACTTACCCTCAAATGATTAAAAATGGTAAAAGCCAGATTGTAGAAAATGTTACCATTAAAGGAATTTGAGTGAAGTTATGAGAATTATAATATTCTCACAACTGTTGTAAGTCTATTTATTTCAAAAAGTTTTAAAAATTGAATTCCTAAGGTATTTTAAGAAATTACCTTAGATTTAATAAATAACAGCACTCAGTGTCTTTAAGTTACTATTTCCTAACCTGTGTACTAAGAGGGAGTTATTAAATTCTCGGGTTCTTCATTTTTCATAATTTTTACTCCCATGCATTGAGTTGATTACATTTATGATGGATATTGGAAGGGGAATGGCACAAGTGTATTTGTGTAAATCAAATATAGCCATTCTATTTAGCAAGTTTGGGTATCTTCCAGGTCAAAGTCAGAGGGAAAAGTTCAAATGGAATTACATTAGTGTTTTAAAAATATATATTCATAGAAATTCAGCTGAAAGTATACTGTCCTAAGAAAAACGCATTCTCTGTGTTTATGGTAACAATACTGAGCACTTACCATGTGCTCAATAAACATTACATGTTGAGAATAAGTGATGAGTTAGGATTTGGGCCTGGGCAGCCAACATCTCTGCTTTCAATCTTTATAGCATAATCCACCTTGTACAAATGAGGAAGATGCTCTTCAGCGCAAGGCAGTGTTTCTCCATCTTTCTTGCCCAGCACTCCTAAAGGATGCAGTGTGCTCCCACTGAGTCATAGGGCACACCATATAAGGGAACATCCATCAGAATTTAGGGAGAATTCCAATTTGAATACCTCCTCTTACTCTTTTACTTCACATCCTGAGATTTCACTGATTTCACGAATGCCCTTGGATAACCTTTATACCCTTAACTCTCCCTTCATAGGAGTCAATTCTCTCTACAAATACAGGGTGGGGCAAAAAAAGTAGGTTTACACTTTTGTGTGGAAAATAATAAATAATAACACAATAAACTGTATTTCATGTACTCACAACTGTAAACCTTAGATTCACTACAATGGAACCTGCCAGCAGCAGGACAGCCACATTATTTTCATTCATCTAAAATTTCCTTAAAATCAAACTCTATATATACTTCATGTGTAGTTGTATATACCTTCCATCTTGGAATAGAATGATAAGGTTTAGAAAAATATTACTAATGCATGAACTTCAGGGGGGAAAACATCTTCGTCAACAAGTATTTGAGTATGTATTACTAAACAAGCAGTTTCAGGTACTGTGCGTACACATAGCTTCCAACCTTTGAATCATTACTGCAGAACTTAATTTGGAGAAAAAAACTGCCTTTTATTGCCTGCATCAATTCCATAATTCTACAAAACTGAGTTATATAAAGGAATCAGCTCTACAACTTTAGACACCTCAAGAAGCTCAAGAAGCTCAATGAGCTCACAGAGAATTACCAAAAACTACAGGGAAACTACAATGAACTCACTGCAAATTATATCAACATGAAAAAGGAAACAGAAACTATCCACAAGGGCCAAGAAGAAATGAAGAACACAATCTCTGAACTGAAGAACACAGTGAAAGGAATCAAAAGCAGGCTAGATGAAGTAGAGGTTTGGATCAGTGAGCTGGAGGACAAGGTAGAAGAAAACAACCAGAAAGAGCAAGAGAAGGAAAAGAGGCTCATAAAGAATGAAGAGGGGTTAAAGGAAATGCAGGACAACATGAACTGTAATAATATTGATATAATAGGGAGACCAGAAGGAGAAGAAGAAGAGCAAGGGATAGAAAACCTGGTTGAAAAAGTAATAATGGAAAACTTCCCTAATCTGATGAGAGAAAAAAATCACATAAATCCAGGAAACAGAGTCTCAACGCAAAGAGGCCCACTTCAAGACACATCATAATTAAAATGGCAAAATTCGAAGACAAAGAGAGAATCTTAAAGGCAGCAAGGGAAAAACAGGAAATAACATACAAGGGAGCCTCAATTAGGCTAGTTCACTTCTCAGTGGAAATGCTCCAAGCCAGAAGAGACTGGCAAGGAATAATCCAAGTAATGAAAATCAAGGGCCTACAACCAAGACAAATCCAGCAAGGCTCTCAATTAAAAGGAAGGTCAAATAAGGAGTTTCCCAGACAAAAGAAGCCTCATAGAATACACCTCCAAACCAGCTCTGCAAGAGATGCTAAAGGATCTGCTTAAAGAAAAGGAAAGAAAAAGAGAGAGAGGAACACAGGTATGAAAGATGGCATTGAATAAGCACCTATAATAATAACCTTAAACATAAATGGATTAAATCCTCCAATCAAAAGACATAGGATAGCTGAATGGATAAGAAACATGACCCACACATATGCTGCCTACAAGAGACCCACCTCAGAACAAAAGACCTACACAGATTGAAAATGAAGGGCTGGAAACAAATATTCCAAATAAACAGGCAGGAAAAAACAAAAACAAAAACAAAAAAACTGGGGTAGCAATACTCATATCAGACAAAATAGAATTCAAAACACAGGCCATAAAAAGAGACCCAGAAGGTCACTTCATAATAGTCAAGGGAAGAATACATCAAGAAGATATAAACATTGTAAATATATATACACCCGCCATAGGAGCACCCAAATACATAAGGAAAATCTTTACAGAATTCAAGAAAGATATTAACAGCAACACAATTTAGTAGGGGATTTTAACATCCCACTGTCAAAAATGGATAGATTTTCCAAAAAAAAAAAAAAATCAACAAAAATACTGTGGCACTGAACAATGCCCTAGATCAAATGAACTTAACTGATATATATAAGCCTTTCATCTCAAAGAAACAAAATACACATTCTTTTCAAATGCACATGGAACATTTTCAAAGACAGACCACATGATAGGACACAAAACATGCCTCAAAAAATTCAAGAAAACTGAAAACATATCAACCATTTTCTCTGACCACAAGGGACCGAAACTAGAAACCAACTATACAGAACCGTTCTGCACATCGTGGGAATTGTAGCTCAGCTCTGTTTAAAACCTCGGTGGGATGCAAGTTGGCAAGCAGGCCCCACATGCGTGGACAGTTTTTCCCCATGGATAAATCAGCCCTACATTTTTCCTAGAGCTAAGACTTGCACTTGCTAAAACTCTCTTACCTTGGATTAAAGCAGCGAGTGTTGATTGCATATCCTCAAAGTGGCTTCCTGAAAGTCTGTGATAAACCTCTCAAGTCCAGCCCAACCCCTTTTCCCTTTACATTTGCAAATATCCTTCTTTGATGTGCTCTCCTTTGTTGTCTATCACCTAATGAGGACCTGTGCATAGTAAATGAAGACCACCCTCAATGTAATGTGCCCAGAAAGACAATAAAAGCCTGTCAAGACAGGGGTCGGGGCGCTCTCTCCTCTGGAGAGAGTGGCTGAGGCATTCCAAGACGTTCTCTCTTGCCCTCTCTCTCAGAGAGTGGCCATGCTGACCCTTTTTCTCCACAGGACATCTGTAGTCCATGCACATTTATTTACAAATCAGCCACAGCATACGAATTCTGCAGGACAGGATCAGTGACAACCAACTCCAAGAAAAACACTCCAAATCACTCAAACTCATGGAGTTTGAATAGCGTGCTATTAAACAATAAATGGGTTAAGAATGAGATCAAAGAAGAAATCAAAAAGTTTCTGGAAACAAATGAAAACGAACTCACAACAATCCAAAACTTATGGGACACAGCAAAGGCAGTCCTGAGAGGCAAGTTCATAGCGATACAGGCCTACCTAAAAAAGATAGAAAACTTTTCAAATAAACAACCTAACCCGACATCTATAAGAACTGGAGGAACAACAAAGAGCCCAGAGCAAGTAGAAGGAAGGAAATAGCCAAGATCAAAGCAGAATTAAATGACATAGAGATTTAAGAAATAATTCTAAGGATCAATAAATCCAGGAGCTAGTTCTCTGAAAAGATAAACAAAATCAACAAGCCTTTTAGCAGACTTGTCAAGAAAAAAAGAGAGAGGACTGAAATAAATACAATCAGAGACAAAAGAGGAAGAGATTACAACTGATACCACAGAAATACAAAGGATTGTAAGAAATTACCATGAAGAACTATATGTCAAGAAATTTGAAACCTGAGTGAAATGCACAAATTTCTAGAAAAACATAATCTTTCAAAATTGAAGGAAGAAGCAGAAAGCCTGAACAGAACAATAACAGCTGACAAAATCGAAGCAGTTATCAAAAAATTACAAACACAGAAAAGCCTTGGACTGGATGGTTTTACAGAATTTTACAAAAGATTTAAGGAAGAGCTAATTCCTATCCTTCACGGACTATTCCAAAAAATTCAAGATGACAGAAAACTCCCAAACTCTTTTTATGAAGCCAGCATCATCCTAAGCCCAAAACCAGATAAAGACACAACAAGGAATACTGGGGACCACTTTGTGTGGTATCAGAGACTGCAGCCCTACAAGAGCAAGGCCTTGAATGGGGCCTGTAGCCTGGATTGGAACGTTGGGAATGCTGGAGGCAGGCATGGCCCAATAATAGCACTGAGGGTTCCCGTGGGAAATCATGCCTGAAGAATGCATTATACTTCTTGAGGCTTGCTTTGCTTTGTATAGTCCTGTTGGTACAAACCAGATCTTCAAGTTCAAAGCATAAGGGAGTAAACTCCTAATCTCATAAACCATGCCTTAACGTCCCTCTGACAACAGTGTATGTAACAGATCCTGACCTGAGGCAGATCTCTGTGTTTCCTCAATTGTTCTCTAAAGATAATATCTGTTTTCTGTACCTGGCCTTTAGACATTGATTGATGAGTTATGCGTGCATGCTGTACTCCCCTGCACATACCAATCCCAATAAAAGCTGTTTTGGAGAAGGGCTCAGGGCATTCTCCACTAGAGGGAATCGCTACTCCCTTTCCCGCCAGCACAACAGATTGTGTCCGGGACGACTCATTCTCATCCTCGGCGGCCAGAACTCCCCAGGATGGGGCTTCCCACAAAAGAAAGAAAACTACAGGCCAGTATCGCTGATGAACTTTGATGCTAAAATCCTCAACAAAATATTGGCAAACTGCATCGAGAAAAACATTGAAAAGATCATTTGCCATGATCAAGTGGGTTTCATTCCAGGGATGCAAGGATGGTACAATATTCGCAAATCAATAAATATAAAACATTGCATAACAAAAGGAAAGAAAAAATCGCATAATCATATCAACAGATGTGGAAAAAGCATTTGATAAGGTATAGCACCCATTTATGAGAAAAACACTCAGATAAGTGGGAATAGAGAGAGCATTCCTCAGCATAATGAAGGCCATATACGAGAGACCTGCAGCCTACATCATACTCAATGGGCAAAAACTAAAAGCTTTCCCACTAAGATCAGCAATAAGACTAGGATGTCTGCTTTCACCACTTCTATTCAACATGGTTTATCAGAAGTCCTAGCCACAGCAATCAGACAAGAAGAAATAAAAGGCATCCAAATTGGAAAGGAGGAAGTAAAACTGTCATTGTTTGCTGATGACATGACAGTGTACATACAAAACCCTATAGAGTCCACCAAAAAAACTATTCAACCAAATGAGTGAATTTGGCAAAACCAAAGGCTACAAAATCAATATTCATAAATCAAAGGCACTTTTTATGCCAACAACGAACTGTAAGAAACAGAAATTAGGAAAAACATCCCATTTACTAGAGCGACGAGAAAAATAAAGTACCTAGGAATAAATGTAACCAAGGAGGTAAAAGACCTGTACTCAGCCCTGGCTGGTGTAACTCAGTGGATTGAGTGCAGGCTGCGAATCAAGGGGTCGCTGGTTTGATTCCCAGTCAGGGCACATGCCTGGGTTGCAGGCCAGGTCCCCAGTAGGGGCCACGTGAGAGGTAACCACACACTGATGTTTCTCTTCTTCTCTTTCTCCCTCCTTTCCCTTCTTTCTAAAAATAAATAAATAAATTCTTAAAAAAGAAAAAAAAAACAAACCCCATACTCAGAAATGTACACAATACTGAAAAAAGAAATTAAGGAAGATACAAATAAATGGAAGCATATACCATGTTCATGGATTGGAAGAATTAACATCATCAAGATCACCAATGACATATTTCACAGATATAGAACAAACATTTCAAAAAGTTGTACAGAACCATAAACAACCCCGAACAGCTGCAGCAATTTTGAGAAAAAAGAACAAAGTAGAAGGGATCACAATACCTGATACTAAAGAATATTACAAGGCCACTGTAATCAAAACAGCCTAGGACTGGCATAAGAACAGACAGATAGACCAATGGAACAGAATAGAGAGCCCAGAAATAAACCCAAGTCTCAATGGTGAATTCATATTTGACAAAGTGAACAGAAGCATAAAATGGAGTAAAAATAGCCTCTTCAACAAATGGTATTGGGAAAGCTAGACAGCTACATGCAAAAAAATGAAACTCAAGCACCAACTTACACCATACACAAAAATAAATTCAAGGTGGATAAAAGACTTAAATATCAGTCATGACACCATAAAAGTTGTAGAGGGGAACAGTTAGGAAAATCTCAGATATTCCACATAGCAATTTTTTTCACCAGTATGTCTCCTAGAGCAAGGAACATAAAGAAAATAATAGATAAATGGGATCTCATGAAAATAAAAAGCTTCTGCACAGCTAAAGAAAATAGTATTAAAATGAAAAGAGAACCAACTATATGGGAAAACATATCTGCCAATGATACCTCAGACAAGGGTTTGATCTCCAAAATATAATAAAGAACTCCACTCCAGGAAGACAAAAAAACCATTAAAAAAAATGGACAAAGACCTGAACAGATACTTCTCCAAGGAGGACATACAGAGGGCCCAGAGATATATGAAAAGATGCTGAGCATCACTATCCATCAGAGAGATGCAAATTAAATCCACAACGAAACACTACTTCACACTGGTCAGAATGGCCATCAAAAACAAATCAACAAACAAGTGTTGGAGAGAATGTGGAGAAAAGGGAACTCTAGTGCACCGTTGGTGGGAATGCAGACTGGTGCAGCCACTGTGGAAAACAGTATGGAATTTCCTCAGAAAGCGAAAAATGGAACTGCCTCCTGACACAGTAATTCCACTGCTGGGATTATATCCTAAGAATCCTGAAACACCAATCCAAAAGAACCTATGCACCCCAATGTTCATAGCAGCACAATTTACAACAGCCAAGTGCTGGATGCAACCTAAGTGCCAACCAGCAAATGAGTGGATCAAAAAACCATGGTACATTTACACAATGGAATTCTACACAGTAGAGAGAAAGAAGGAGCTCCTACCCTTTGTCCCAGCATGGATGGAACTGGAGAGCATTATGCTAAGTGAAATAAGCCAGGTAGTGAGGGACAAATACCATATGATCTAACCTTTAAGTGGAACCTAATCAACGAAAGAATTAAGAAAGCAAAATATAACCAGAGACATTGAAATTAAGAACAATCTGACAATAACCAGAGGGGAGCTGGGAAGGGATAACAGGAGGAAAAGGGAAAAAGGTTTTCAGGAACAATTATAAAGGGCACATGGACAAAACCAGGAGGGGTGGGATCAGGGGAGGATGGTGGGAATGGCTGGGGTTGGGGGGAGTGGTGGAGGAAAATGCAGACAACTGTACTTGAAAAACAATAAAAAAAAAAGGGTTGAATAAGTATTACAGCAAATAAACAAAATGGAATTCACTATATCATACTTCCTTTAATGACTTCTAAAGTACTTACCAGGCTGAATTTTCATGAATGTAGTATTTATTAAAGCTTTTTTCTCTATTAAGAATAATGTCAGATAAAGAAGTATTATTTCATCTATCATTTATTTAGTAGAAAGTTTTACACAGTAGAATAGAGTAGTAAAAGTTAACCTAGAACCTAATCCTTTTCAACCACCCATTTTTGATCTTATGACAGCCATGAGAACCAGCCGCTAGAAGTAATCACACTTGAAAGCTTTTAGGAGAACAGAAAGGTTATGGTCTTTTATTACCTCATTCAGAATGATATGCACTGGCTAAAAGTCTTATCTCATGCTGCAAACACCTCAAGCATCAGGATGATTGCTATTAGAATGTCTAGCACAAATACCATGATCTAGACTGCTATCTTCAAAAGACTAATATACTGCCCTGGTCAGGTGGCTTCAGTTGGTTGGAGCATCATCCCATACACCAAAAGGTTACAGTTCAGTTCCTGGTGAGGGCACACACTTAGGCTGAGTTTGATCCCCAGTTGGGGCATGTATGGGAGGCTACAGACTGATTGTTTCTCTCTCTCTCTCTCTCTCAAAAATAAAATAAAATAAAAAATTCACTGAACAAGTCCTCAGGTGCGGATTAAAACAAAAAAAAGACTGATATCCTGTTATCTGAATATAAATACAGAGTAAAGTCTTGGTGCTGAAGAAATATCACTTCAAGAAAATAGTATCTACTGTATGTAAATTGGCAGAGTCTTTTTACTGAAAATGCTAAAAAAAATGAAAACACACATTTCACTACAAAAATCAAACCCAGGTTAGAAAATTCTATAGAGCCAAATGACAGTGCAGAGAAGCAGAACACACAGCACTGCTCACATGAACTTCAGAGTAAACGAACAGTTTTTCCAGTTACTGTCAAGAAGTCATCATCAGCCAAGGCACGCAATGCTTCTTCAAACATATCTTTGGTAATTGCCTTTGAGGAAAAGGAAAGAAACAAATATTTTACATATCAAGCACTCCCTTATCTGTAATAGAGATACAATAATTTCAGTGTTAAAGAACTACCAGTCTTTCTTTTTTGTTGGTTATATACATTTATTATTTTCTAACTCAGGAGTAGCAAACATTTCCCGTAAAAGGCCAGATGATAAATACCATAGGCTTGGTATCTGTTGTAACTACTCAACTCTGCCCCTGTGTGCCAATGCAGTTACGAATAATACATAAGGGGCAGTAAGACAGCAGGCAAAGGGCTGGTTTACTAACCAGCTCTGCTTTACTTATTCACAAAAGGGCACCTGAGTATTTCATCCCCAAAACAAATTTATGTAATAACTTTGATAGTTATTAATCAAATTAGGATACATGATTGTAACACTATTTATAATAGCAAAACCTGAAAATATCCTAAATGTCAAACAACTGATTAAGTAAATGATGAAATATGCATGCAAAAGAATGTTACCAACCATTATGACTAATGTCATGAAGTCTATTTACCTTCATAGTTGATGTTAGTAACGTTAACTTGTTAATTAAAAAAACAGCACGTTACAAAATAGTATAAATATAACTATGTTCATTTTTCAAAGAAAAGACCATGTGTGAACATATACACATGGAAAAGTTATAAAAGAAAGAGAACAGAAATTTTCATTGTGGTTATTTCTTAATGATGGATTTATGGGTGATCTTTCTTCATTATTCTATCAATATTTACTAATTAAACAATAAATGAAGGAAAAAAGAAAAAACTTAAATCAGTATTAAGAGGAAAACTCTATTACACACACAAAAAACCAAATGAACACTTACTATATCAGATTGTCCACGAATATCTTCAAAAAGCTGCTGGTATTTTAGAGCTGGTGTTTTACCTTTAGATAAAATAAGTTTTTTCAATGCTTCAGCTAACTCCTCTTTCCGTTTGCGAGACGTTGCACTCATTCCTGATTTAAAAGAAATCAATGAAAATATTTCTTCTAAGAAAGTAAAATGTTTCAAATTTCTGCTAAGGTTAGGGGATAATGGCTGAGTGCCCCCCAAAAATCACTTAGTTATATACTAAATAATTTTCATGTGCTTTTATGTTTAATGCAAATAACAAACCTGTAGTAAGAATAGATATGTCCACAATGCCAGTCCGGGGGTCAGTGGCAGACTGTTTTAGGGCCTCCCGATGCAAACGTTTTGCCTCTTCAACATCAATTGCTTCAACTTTGTTTGAAAACCGTACTTTAGCATGGGCTTCTGCTAAGCGAATCAAAGATTCCAGCTGTCGAGGGTATGCAGAAACCATTCCTCGGCTACTGCCAATCTTTCTCATGTCTACATAAGCCTAATGTAGATAGGAAAAAAACCCACAACTCCTTGTTAACAATTACTTCAGTTTCATGGTTAAACCTTGAATATTTAGGATTCCATTAAATAAACGAAACTTCTGCCTGGCTGCCATGTGCAGGTACTGAGGGGAATTAAAAGTGAGATCAGGCTTTGTCCCTCAAAGCCAAGAAGGTGGTGTGCGAATGCAGCTTTAAAGAATGAGAACGGATATGGACAGTGAAGGTGTGTGAAGCCCAGTGCTCAGAGGACACATGTGTTGGGGTAACGGGCAGGCTGCAATTAGAGCAGAGGACAATAAGGTTGCCCATCTGAAAAAGTTCCTCAGGCACCGACTCTGATTTATACCCCAGCTGAGGATCCATTTGATATGGCACACAAAGGATTATTGGGATGTCACATAGGTAAGTTGTATTAAACTTACATATAGATGATATAATTTTATTTCTTATTGAGCAACCCTCAAGAATGATACAAATGGAAAATTACGTATCATCTGCAACTTTCATTAAAGCATTTTGGGGAGCTTCATTAGGATGCAAAACCCATCAAAATCCTCTTCCTATCACAATGTTTTAATCACCAAATATGCGTCATCATGCATGGCTGCCCACATAAGAGGATACTGAAAAGTCAACATAAAATACTTAAATTCAATTTACTTTTTAGAAACAAGAAAATGGAAGCTTGGAGAAATTGGATGATTTGTCTGGAGCTACAAAGTTACTAAGTAGCATCACCTATTAGTTCAGCTCCAATATTCCAATTGTAAATTCACTATACTTAGTATTTAAATGTAAAAAGTGTATGTACAACCTATATAAATAAATCATTTCTCCCATTTTACATTTTGAAAAGTCATTTTGCAACAGAGGAGAAAATACAGTTATAGATAATAGTATGCTTTTCTTAATAAAATAATTACCACTCTAAGGGGCCATAAGGCTTTCGGCTAGAGGCCCAGCAAGACATTTTTTCAGGCTTTAAACATGGACATGTGTTACCTCGATGAGAGCTTGGCTGGCTTCCTGGCTCAGCCGAGGCATGACCATGCTGTGAGCATAAGCAATGTAGTCCTTTAGCACTGCCATGTCCATGAACTCCTCCTCTATTTGCTCCTCACTCTGGTAGTAAAGAGCAACAAGGTGGTGAGCCAGACGCCTGTCGTAGGCTTCATCCTGAGGGTCCAGCATGAGGAAGATCAAATCAAACCTGAGAAGATATTATAAAAATAATGTTTTCCTAGCTGGGACACCAACACACCTACAAGCATAAATTAAAAATTGCTCTTAGGGCTCTGGCCAGGTAGCTCAGTTGGTTAGAATGTTGTCCTGATATACCAAGATTGCAGGTTTGATCCCTGGTATGGGCACATACAAGTATCAACCAATGAGTGCATTAATAAGTGGAATAACAAACTGATGTTTTTCTTTCTCTTTCTAAATAAAGATAAGTAAAATAAATAAAAGTTAAATAAAATAAAATAAATGAAATTTGCTCTTGGGTCACCCAGGCACATATATAGTGAACATGCATTTGGTCAGGGCTCCTGGGGATCTTCTGTCCGGGTCGTCTATAGAGCCTTCAGATAGATCCAATTCTCCCTGCTATGTCCCCAGCAGGTGACTGTTCTCCTGGCCCTTAGATCTGCCCAGAAAATAGCTAGTCATCAAACAGCTGAGTCAAAGAATTAAGATTTCCCTGAGGCAAATGTTACTGTAATTTTGAAGACTGGAAGATATGAATGAAAATACATGCAAATATTTTGGGAAAGAACAACTATTTGGTTAAAAAGTAAATTAAAAATGAAAATAACAAAAAAAACCCCTAAAATAACTTTATGATATACATCAATACCTGGAATATTGGGTTGATCAAAAGTGTGGATTATATGATTCTGCTTTAACAAATTTAACTTTCCAGAACCTTATCTATCCACATGAAGCTATTCTCTGCAGAACCGAGTGCAGTGCTTGATTCTCACTAGTGGCTTTAAGACAGATAAGAGTAGTGAGTGAGGAGCTTCTAAAATAGATGTCAAGGTGAAATGTCCTATTTGCTTCAAAACACACATGACTGTTAAGGTACTACCCATAGCTAAGTAGAGAAACACAAACTTTGTCATAAAAATCCTTGAGCAACCAAATTTGAAAACTTTTGCATTAAGGTGTTTGTGATATTAGCAGTTGCTGAATATTAGTATTTCCTTTTCTCAATCTTACCTTGAAAACTCTACAAATAAGCACAGAACAAACATCTGTTACATAAAAATGTTTTCATACCTTGATAATAATGTGTGTGGTAGCTGGATATTTTCAATGGTAGTTTTTTTAGGATTCCATTGAGACTCAATAGGATTTGCTGCTGCCAGGATAGAGGTGCGTGCATTAAGCTGACAAATAATCCCAGCCTACCAGAGAAAACAGTGCAGTTAGAAGGCTCACCATGATGGCAGGAACTGTGTGAAACATCTTTGCTTGGCATGGCTTTTGCCATGTCTGCAATGTCACCTAGAGCCATATCACCTTGTAAAGGTGACTTCAGCAGTTCCACTCGGTACTCAGTTCACTCAGTTCCTCTCAGTTCATCAGTACCCAGTCCTTGGATTCATGTAAAGGACCGAGTTTTAGGTAAATATATATGCTATAAGTGCATCTTTCTTAGAAACTGAACCCCTTGCATGAGATTTAGGACAAAATCATTAGTGGGTTAGTATATCAAAAATAAATAAAAGACCCTGTAGAAAATACTCAGATTTGGATGAAATCTAATAGTGAAAGTATTTACCCATTTCCCAAAGTTTAGAACCAAGGTAACAATGCACAGTTCCACAGATGTCTTATTTCAAGTGTCCACACATTTTAAACATGTCCACGTTTATAGATGGACAATGTGACATACCTTTGCAATAGAAAGAGTCTGCTGTTCCATGACTTCATGCAATACTGATCTTGTACTTTCGTTCATCTTGTCAAACTCATCAATACAGCAGATACCATTGTCACTGAGGACAAGGGCGCCAGTCTGTAGGACAAGCTGCCTTGTCTCAGGGTCTTTCATTACATACGCAGTGAGACCGACAGCACTGGAGCCCTTTCCGGATGTGTACTGGCCCCTGGGGACCAGGTTGTACACATACTGCAGCAGCTGGGACTTGCTGGTCCCAGGGTCACCGCATAGCAAAATGTTGATCTCCGCACGAAACTTGCCCCTTCCTGTGTGACTAAAATCCTTCCTTGTTCCACCAAAGAGCTGAAGCAAGATTCCCTAAACAAAGAAACATTTCTAAACATTCATTTACTGTAGAGTAACTAAGATATAGTTTAAGTGTTAGAAGTACTTTTCTACTCTATGAATTGTAATTTCATAGAATTGAATAAGAAATTTAAATAAAAGTATAAAAATGTATGACACTGCTTTAAGTTATCACTAACCTATTTATACATAAGCACACACCATCATGCCAGAACGGTGGCCACGTAAATCCCTCTTCTGGCTCTGTGTGCCTCTTCTCATAGCAGTAACATGTGAGTTTGGTGTAAAGAAATGGACAACAATGCTGTGATTCTCCTCAACCTATAACCAAGTCAGGTTGTGAGCTTCTTGCTCTGCCAAACAGGCAGCAGCTCTTATCTTTTATGGTGGGGATGTGGGAGTGCGAAAGGAGGGATGGATGTTTACATTATTTGATCCCAAAGAACTATAAACCCCCAGCATAAATTAAAAATCCATTGTTACCTTCTTTATATCTTCATGTTCATAAATGCTTGGTGCCAAGGCTGAAGCAAGGCGCTCATAAATGTCTGGTTTTCTGGAAAGTTCCTTAAGCAATTCCACACGCTTCTCTGAAAAAAGTTTCTGCTCTGCTTCTTCATCAAGGCCATGCAGACGTTTTGCATCAGTTTTTCGATAATGAATGACATCAATGTGCGTTTTGTAGACAGACTTCACATTACTCACTCTTGGATTGACTCGAATAGGCACGGCTCGATAGATGCCTGGGGGGCAGAACCATAAGACATATTTTTACTTTCCACCAATGGGCTCAGTAAACCAGCACAGACAATAGGCAGCGCTGAGAACTGACAGCTGGCACTGGGGGAGAGGTGACGTTCCAAGCACGTTGCTTCCATGTACCTCCCAGTAGGGAGGACGCAGGACTGCACTATAAAACTCTTTGCTCAAGGTGACAGGAACAAGTTGGAAAGAACACAGGTGTCTTAAAAAGGCAGACCTAAAAATGTGTTCATCAGTGACTACCTGTTAGTTCTGTGACCTTGGGCACCTACATGAGGATAACCACGCTGCATATAATCATTCTGAGGTTTAAATGGAATTACTTTGCTTTTAGAACAATGCTTCGCTCATGACTGTGTTCAATAAATAGTTCAAAAACAGTATTTTCATTTCCCTTAAGCTGAGTATACAGAATCTTAGTAATTATTTGACTGGAACAAAATACTACCAAAATCCTGCACCAGAAACATGGAAAGAAAGAAAATCCTAAAAGCTCAAGTCTTTTAAAATCACTCACAAATTATTTCATACACAGTAAGATAATCTACTGAGTCAAAAGCAAAGATATGATATAGAAAAAAAATGACTATTTTGTTCATAATGAGATATTTCTAAGTAAATAGCCATGCCCTGCTTTCTAAAGAATACAACTTAAGAACATTAAAAGAAGTAGATGAACAATCAATCCTTCAACCACACTAACTCATCCATTCGCTAAGAACAAAAATTTCCTAAATTGATGTACGCAATGTTTATCTTTTTTAAATTGCAAACTAGAACCCTTGAACCCTGGACCACTCAGTTTCTTGCTGTTTTTTGAAAAGAAAATCCCTCTCACAGCTTTCGCACCTTGCTGCCACAGATCACTTGTCCTTTGTCTATTTAACAAGGCAATAATTCTTTTTAAAACATAAAAATCATTTTACATGTAAACGGTCTTAGACTACACACTATTCTTCACATCAAAACAGACTAGGAATGGATGACTATGTTTATTATGTTTAAAGCAGCTTAGTTATCTTTATTGATGCCTATGATTCATCTTCACAGAACAGCACTGATCATACTCATTTTACATGTAAACAGCATTTTTCACAACCCCTTCCTCCCAAATATTTTCATGTGTACCATCACATTAATTCCAATATCCCATTTAAAATATTGGATTACATACTTTATTGAGTATTTAATAAGTACACTTTCATTAATATAAAAACACATATTAATAAAATATAACGTTAAGGGTTTCAGAGCACTAGGGTGGCAGAACTAGGATAGCCGATCTCTTTCACTAAAGATGACACATTCTTTCAAATTTGTAACTACTACACCTACCTTCGTAACTTAAGATCACTAGTGACAACTGCTGAACTTCATACTGGGAAAGACACAGGATAAGAAGCCTGACTCACTGAATGGAAGAAATGGACTGCCCCAGAAGCTTTGGCCACTCTTTAGACGCAATTCCCACACTGCCCCCTAAATAAAGAACTATGCCTGCCATAAACACAACTACCCGCCACACCTGTGGGAAACCAAGTGCCCACACTGCTATGAAGCATGAAATGAAACTCTGGCACATTCCTGAGTTGCAGTGGAAAGAGAACTCTGTTGGCAGTAACAGAGCATGAGTCCTAGTGTCACAAATTACTACAAAATCTTAAGCTACAGCAATCTACACTTCTCTAAATCTCGGCTTCCTCATTTCTAAAAATACCATTATGTAACTCCCAGCATAGAGGCAGGGTGCTCTGATCCATCCTATCCTATAATACATTTTAACCCTTAGCCGTGCATTTGGGAAGTAGAAAATTATTTAAAATTTCAGACTTGGTGAGCAGTACTTCCTGGAGCTTCTGGCATAGCTCAAAATTGCCAATACCAATCTTGTCTTCTCAACATACCAACACCATCAAATCAAGATACACACATGGCTCTGGGATACTGTAGTGGCAAGAAGCAAATGCCCTGACTGGTGTGGCTTAATTGGTTGGGAGTTGTTCCACAAAGCCAAAGGCCACCACTTTGATTCCCAGCCAGGGCGCGTGCCTAGGTTGTGGGTTTGGTCCCCAGTAGGGGCACATACGAGAGGCAACCAATCAATGTTTCTTTCCGTCTCTTCCCCTCCCTCTAAAAAAACAATAGAGTTAAATCTTTTTTTAAAAAGAAGTGACTGCACGAACAATGCATTGAAACATTCTGTCCTGCTAGGTTAAGAAGAATGTGATTAGACCTGGCTGGGTGCCTCAGTTAGCTGGAATGTCAACCCATACATCAAAAAGCTGTAGATTCGATCTCTGGTCAGGGCACACACCTAGGGTGCTGGTTCGATTCCTACTGGGGGTGCATACCAGAGGCAACCAATCAATGTTTCTCTCTTTCTCTCTTCCTCTCTCCCTAAAATCAATAATCATGGCCTCAAGTGAGGATTTAAAAAAAGGTGACTAAAATGGTACGCCATAGCTTCTCAAGACCTGACTGATCCAGGTGGTAGGGGTACCAAATTAAGCAATTCACGTAGGAAATGCTGTTCTTATGTTCTATGTTTACTAAAAATGTACCAGCCAAGAATTTTGGCTGCCTACAACCATTTCCATCCTTTTGGACGGCAGCCTGTCAGCTCACAAGTTGGTCATGCCACTGCCTTTGAATTTAGATATTGCAATGGATGGCCTGACCTCCAAAGTTCCTCCTGTGGAAGGGCAATTTGTTGGCTGTGACAAAATGTTATTGCTTCTGTTCATATTTGGTTTTAACAATCAAAGATGTCAAGAGGGAAATGAGTGAGGAAATTGTACATTAATTCTGGTCACAAAGGGAACTTTGGGGAATGTGTTACCGTATAGAATACAAGAAATTTAGAGATGGAAGAAATCTTAAGTCCAACCCACTCATTGTTCAGGAAAGGAAAGTGAGGCCCAGAGAGGTGAAGTAAATTGCCCAGAGTCACGCAGTCCCTGTTGTAGCAGAACTGGAACTTGAACCCAGAATTTCCAGTTATTGATCCGTTGCTCTTTCCACCACCTTATACTACCTTCCTATGGCAAGAAAAAAAAAAGTTGGTGGCCAAGTTGGAGGAGGCAGGACCGAGCCCCATGCCAAAGAATTCATGACGAAGTCAAAGGACTGACTAAAAACTATCATTAAAAGCAAGACAGACTTATCACATTAATACAACCTACATTCTCACCTGTAACATTCACCCTGTCCCCAGGTTGGACCTTGTCAACAAGATCATTGTGAGCAAAAAGGATGACAGTGTGAGGTGTCTGGCCTGCAGGCATATCTTCAGGAGACTCTTGAAGTTTGATCTGAAAAAAAGCAGTGAAAACAGAAACTCAGAGAAGAAAACATACTGGAGACAAAAACCACAAGTCTTTGTACCACTTAGAACCATTCCTGATGCCTACCATATTTACCTTTTAAAATATCATTCTTTGTTTTAACCTCTAGATAGCTAAGTTTTTTTTTAACACGTTAAGCACAGTGTCAGTCCCCAGGGACTGACAGCAAACTTTTCATTTGGGCAACATCGGTGCATGTGACCAGCAGTAACAAGGTTAAAAAGTAAAAGTTGTAATTTTAATGAAGTTTTGCATTGGCTGCACCATTGTGCACCTGTTTATACTCTGACTCAACACCCTTTGAGTGGTCACTGGCCCGCTGCCTGAATGGAAAACCCGGCAAAATTGGCTTCACGCTTAACGTGTTAAAAAAGCTTATGTGACATGAACACACTTTTTGTGAGAATGTTATATTTATTTAAACATTCCCCTACTTGGGAGAATAGGAGGTGGCAATCTATGTAACTATTTGGGGTCATTTTAAAGCTGCAGTGGATATCTCTTTGCATAAATGTTTATCTACATTTCTAATTATTTTTTGGAAGTTACTTCAAGCAGATTTCCTGGGTAGAAAGCAAACACTTTTTAGGTTCAAGGTTAAGCACTTCTGTGCATCTCTCCTAGTCACTGCATGTGCCTCACAAATACTTGCCAGTTTACGTAATTATATCCACTCATCTAACAGCCTCTGTTAAGCACTGTTCTAGGCGTTAGGGACTCCACAGTGAATGAAATCTCTTCCCTCAGAGTGGAGAGGGGATAGACAATACACAAACACACAAGTGATCATGTAACAGCTCTGACAGTAATAAATGCAAGAGACAGAAGAAAGAGTCAGAAGCACAGGCAGTGGGGATGGAGGAGATGCTTTACACAGAGCAAGGCTAGGGAAGGCCTTTCACAAGTTAGCTGACTTCTGGGCAGAGGTCTAAGAATATTAGAGAAGCAGCATGTGTTCGCAATGAAAAGAACAGTTAAGTTCCAAGGTCCCATGGCAGGTTTGAGCTTGGCTAATGATCTAGGAATGTGGAAATAGTTGTGACAACGTCACCAGTGAGGTCTGTGGGTACAAAGGTGTGGTGTGGATAATGATGGGCCATGTACCATATTTTTCGGACTATAAGACACACTGGACCATAAGACGCACCTAGGTTTTAGAGGAAAATAGGGGAAAAACTTTTGAAGCAAAAAATGTGGTAAAATATTTAATAACATAATAACATAACATTTCACCAATGTAAATGTAAACAGCCAGGTAAGCTACATTTGGACTATAAGACACACCCCCATTTTCCTCCTAAATTTGGTGGGCGGGGGGAATGTGTCTTACAGTCCAAAAAATACAGTACTCTTGGAGACTAAGACATTAGGTTTTGTTCTAAGTTGTTTGGGAGTCTGTGAAGCCCTCTAAGAATACTACATTAAAGCTCCTTAGGAGCAGTGGTTTCACCTTCATATCTCCAGGAGTTGAGGTACATTTGCTGTAATAATTTGAATCAATATTAGATGAAAATTTACATCTTAATTTAATTTGCAGTTATTTCGTTAGTAATTATTTTTCACAATTGTTAGTATTTTTCTTTTTGATTCCCAACAAGGGAAATTACCTTTTGTAGTATTTTGAACACATTCTATTTAACATTAAAGATGTTTAAACACTGTAAAAAAAAACTTAAGTCTTTGTCCTGGTGCACACTTTTACATTACGATCACAGTAAATAATTTTCCTGCCTTTCCCCACTTCTCATTTTAATATTCATCTTAAGAATTTCATGATTAAAGAGGAAAAAGGTCAGATTTCCTATACAGTAAAATCACTGCGGAAAACTTCAGAAAAATTCCTCAAACGATTCTTTACCAGTGAAACAGTTGCAAAATGACAGAATTTAACCAAATAATTTTTACTGATCTTGAAGTGTCTTATGTACTTATCTGAAATACTAAAACAATTATATTAAATATTTCCCATTAAAACATCTCAAGTTAAATCTGATTTAATGAATCAAAGAGGCTAACTCGATCTGTTAACTTAGTATCATTAAGTTTAAGATATATATAGTGGGAGAATGTATTCTATTTCTTTTTACAAAGCACTTTAGGCCATGAGAATGTGAAGTATGTAAAAATGAACTGGTGCTCACTGGCAACAAAACAGGGAAACTGCATCCCAAAGTAGAAGCCTTAAGTGTGCTCCCAGTATCTAACCACCCACAACCCTATAACAAGACCTACACTGTCAGAGAAGGAATAAAGTAACTGAATATCATTTAGGAAGCAAGGTTTTACACCTGATCTTGGAAGCTAAGCAGGGTTGGGCCTGGTTAGTACTTGAATAGGAGGAAGCAAAGTTTTAAGGCTTCATGAGTGGGCAAGTTATATCTGGCTTTTTGCGGATCCAGGTTGAGGGAAAACATGCCAAAGGGGAGGCGAACCACAGAACTCAGGAATGCTACACACCATCTGCTTGTCGGAGAACACAGAGCGGTTGTGGATCAACGCCATGCTGTGGGTGGTGTGGCAGTGCTCACACACACAGGGCTCAGCGATGCGGCCACGGTCAATCTCCACCTGGGCTGTATGGGCGCACACCTGGCACTGAAAGAAGGCCTCCTGCATCTCTGGAATCAGCTGGGATGTCCTGATCACCATGCCACTGATGGTGATGAGTTGGTCAATGTCTGCAAGGAGGAGAGAAAGGACAGCTTGTCCATTAGCCACTGCCCTTGGCTCAGTCAGATGTGGTATCTTCCTCAGCTGGATTCCTGCCAAGGCAGATCTGGATCTGCTGTCAAGCCCAGAAGAACCACACCTGGAGGTGCAGAGATATGTGGTGATGGCTAGAGTCACAGGTAGGCATTATGGCCAGAGCACAATGAGTACGTTCAGGTCTGGCCTAGAGTGCCTTTCCTGTGTCCAGTCTGCCTCCCTCTCAACCCCAATGAACCTCTTGCCCTTCCTTCCTCAGGGCCCCCATCCAATAAGCATCCCAACAGATTTTTTTCTTAGCTGTCTCCTGTCTGGTTCCACATTCCAGTTTCCTATTATAACCTCGATGTTTTTGCCTATTTTGTTCCACGGCCTTCTACCTCACACAGTGTGTCACATGTAAGTTCTGCTGTCTCACTGTATGTGAAAAAGCATGGGTTCTGGAGCCACACAGTCTAGACTCACAGGTATCTGTGTGACACTGGAGACACCCTTAGCCTCTGTGTGATTCATCTAGGGAATGGGAATAACACATACCTCAGAAAGTTGTTGAGGATTAAGAGTCAGCATACATAATACAAGCCTATTAAGAATTGTGCCTCACAGAGAATAGGCATTATATAATTTAGCTAATCTTCACTATATAAGAAAGGTCTTCTATAGACTATTTTGCACTCTTGCTCTATCATTTGAACCTTCCCTGACATACTTTCCCCCCAACTAATTCCCACTGCTGGTTCTAAAAGTTACACTGTTATTTGTAGTAAAAAAAAAAACAAAAACATGCCCCATAGTTAGCTATTGCTGGCCTTGTAGAACTTCCCTTCCCTTAAGGACTTAATGCTGATTCACAAGATCTTCCCCTTGATCCTATCCTCCTTCCATCTACTTGTAAATCTTTGCTTTTCTCCTCACTAACCTTTCTTTTACTTTAAAATATCACTTTTGTAATAAGTTACAAACATAAATGTAAAAGCTAAATATTTTTTAAATCAGTTGAGTACCTGCAATTGGCAATCTCTAATCTTAACCTGGAATTCTTTGTGTAACAATGCTCTGTCTCTGAAAATGTAAATGTAGCACGCTTACCCAACAGCTCTACCTCTTCCAGGTCCCCCACCAGAAATCCCTATCACAGATTTGATGTAAGAAGGCAATTTCATAAAAAGACCAAAAAAAAAAAAAAAAAAAAATTTAAATTACAGTTCTTCAATAAATAATGAACACTTGTTCATGTTGATTAGCTGTCTTATTTTCTTTCACTGAAATTTGTGTCTTTTATACTTACCTAAAGCAGTGTTCATTAATTCTCAATAGCTTTTATACCTCAATCTTCATCCATGGTAAATACGTTTGTCCGTTTTTTTACTTCTATGGCCACTGTCTAGCTTAAGAACCTCCTGCCCCATATTTGAACTACTATTAGTCTCCTTACTGAACCTCAACATACTTTGCATGCTAGACCTACCACGAACTTCTCAAGAGTGGAAAATCTTTCTCCTCAATGGCTTCCTATTGACTTTGGAATAAAAAATCTTGACTTGAAATACAGAGCTCTTAAGGACCTAAGTTTTCCAGCCTCCACACAAACAACCTACTTCAGCATCACTTATTGTCCACATATAGTTCTGTTTTGCTTCTTTGTTTCTGGCTATATTGTTTCTTTCTGCTGTCTAGAGAATTCCTTCATGTCTGCTTCCCAAATTCTTACTATACTCCCAATTTCTATTTCACCACGATTTCTTCCCATTTGGACCTGGTACTCTCCTTTTCTCCCTGGGCTGAGAGATCTCTTGCACTATTCTTCAGTTATTCTACCTCTTCTTTTATTTACTTTCCCATCTAGATTTATTGTTAAGCACTAGGGTAGGATCATTGAACTTGTTTTCTACAGTGATTCTGAAAAAGTGTAAAATTATAACATTGGGATAGTTCACCTTAAGATAGAGAATAGTTATAAAATCTTTTATAATAAAGGTATGGTGGGGTCATAATTGCATAGGGTAACTAAACCTACTATTATTTTGTCACTTGGTAATCTTTTATCACCAATTCTTTTCAAGTTCCTTGATAAAATAAGGTTTTATTTTCATGTAAAGTATTTCCCTGCTATTAAAAATATTACCTTCTGGATTCAGGTTTCTCATATTCTTAGTCTTCAACGCATTGAATGGTCTTACTTGAATCTGATGTTCTAAAATTGAGTCAGGGTAACGGTCAAAAAAGATCTCATTGACAGCCATGTCAAAAGTTGGAATGACTTCCTACAAAAAATGAGTGAAGATGTCAAGCTGTGTTTGTGTTCCCATCTTAGAGTTAAATATAAGCATTTCATATTATTAAAGTATAAAAGCAAAAGTACATGGCATAATCCAAAAGCATTACCCTACATAGTTACACATATATCATTTCTAAATCTTGGGCACACTCAACTCACTTTACTATCTTACATCTGCATGTTCTTATTGGGGTTAAGTGTGATTACATATGAAAGTACCTCCAGTATGTACTGTCATATTTTAGGCTTTTAATTAATAATAAAATGAATTTTGAGCACATACTTTCATGTCTTTCTCTCTACAGTAAAACGATAGTAATACATTCAATCATGATTATTTTATTCAAATTTGCTAATACTTGTTCCCCATTCTGCCGATGAGAAAACAGCCTTTGGGGGAGAGGGGAATAAGTAACTTTATTCAGGTTACATACCTGTTAAATAGGAAAAAAAACCAAACAAGATTTAATACCAAGTCTGCATATATATACATGTATATGTATATATATCCGATAAACTGCCAATTAAACTACAGTGTGTCACTGACAGTAATACACATCCCAATTTCAGAAATATTAGTGTGAAAAAGTGCTTATCTTAAAGGAGATTAAACATGGCATTCTAGAAAGGTTCTTTTTATGGGAGGAACATTCTCTGTTACCACAAAGAAAATTCTGCTATTCAGAAACTCTTAAGATACTCTAGACATCTACTGTAATTAATCAAAGTCAAAGCCAAATTCTTACCTGTGGGTAGCAGATGAGCTGTCTATATAGATTTTTGCCAAATGATTTTATGTGTTCACAGTTTACATTTAAAAATGGCTCCCCAGTAACATTAATCTATAAGATCAAATTAACAAGTTATAGTTTAATTATTTTGAAACATAAAATTTGAATCTGTAAGTAAAAGTATAGTTACCTCCCCAAGTCGTTGCATGTACAGAGGTTCAGTAATATCTATACCAATATTTTCTTCTTCTTTAGCCAGAGGGTCAATAAAATGCTGAAGAAATCTCTTGATGTGGAAAGAGAAATATTAAGCTTAATGCATTTAAAAATAAGAAAATATACAAAATACAAAGTTATGAGTCAGTCACTATTTGAAGACAGTATGTCCCTATTAAAAACCAGAAAAACATCAACAATTCTAAGCCACTTAAAAATCTATCCCTAAGTATTATGGCTACTTAGGTACAGGTTACAAACACTTTCTCCCAGCATTTTCAGCCCTAAGAGTATGAATTTGGACACATACAGCTCACCTGAAAATTTTCTTTGCATGTTGCCACATTTACATCTGTTCCCCAAATCACAAGTTTTTGGCCTAGAGACTGCTCACTCGCTACTGTATCTTCTGCTGCTGGCTACAAAGAAAAATATGATAGAACCATGTTAATGAACCATTTTATGCTCACAAAATAAATGTATCAGAAGACTGTACGTATGTACTTACTCCATCGGACTGCAAATCCACCTGCAGGCCCTTCCGTGCAGATCCCAGGTCAGGCCTCTGCCTCAGGGGTGTACCCCTAACACCACTCCTTGGGGTTCCCTCTACTCGGGAGCTGGGAGTGCCATATGTCAGTGGTGAACTAACATCAAAGTCAAGGGGAATAGCTATAAAAACAAAACTTTAATGTTTACAATGAAATTCTGGTAGTATATCAAACAAGAAAATATAGCATGTTATTTCAGTTGATCTAAGTCATCTAAATGCAATTATCAAACTAAATGTTTATTGTAATCTCTGATGATTAAGATTCTGAGGACTACTAAATGCCATATAAAAAGCACCAAGTTTTGCCCGGCTGGTGTAGCTCAGTGGATTGAGAGCGGGCTGGGAACCAGAGGGTCCTGGTTCGATTCCCAGTCAGGGCACATGCCTCGGTTGCGGGCCAGGTCCCCGGTGGGGGCCATGTGAGAGGCAACCATACATTGCTCTTTCTCCCTCCCTTCTCCTCTCTCTGAAAATAAATAAATAAAATCTTAAAAAAAAAAAAAGCACCAAGTTTCTTTCTCTGCACTCTTAGTGAAAAATGAAGCATCATTTGTATATTAGCCACAATATATAACCTAGATGTTCAGAAACACACCTGAAGAATGTATCTGAGGAGGGCTGGAAAATAATGTGTCCTGTGCAGCAGGGCTCTGCAGGTCAGCTCCAGGTGAGGTGGGCAATGGCTGCAGCTCTCCTGTGGAGGTAGAATCCTCGCCTCTTCGTCTCCTAGATGGAGATGACCTGGCATCCTCACTTCGAGCTTGTGACATACAAAACAGAAAAGATGGCATCAGTTCTCATGGTTGGTATTCCTGAAGCTGTCTTTCTCTTGGGACAGTCTGATTCATTACTGAACAAAAACAAACCAAATAGAAACAAAACAAATGAGTACAGACAGGTTTAGCCAGTCAACATTAGGAAATGTTGTGGAAAGGGTGGAAACGGGCGTCCAGCACTAAGTCTCTTCACACTACAAGGAGTACGGGACGAACAAACGCTCCTCGCCTGCAGGACATCTTATTCCACGCCCCCGCCCCCCAGCCGGGACCTGGACTCAGCGTCCATAGGCCTTACTCACAGGCCAATGCTTCTCAGACGCGGCGGGGAAAGATCAGAAGGTGGAGAAGGCAGAACCGGGGTAGGCGGGGAGAGGGGATACTTGTCTGGGCTGACTCGCTGGCATGACTTACGCGTCTGAACGAGCGTGGCTCTACCCCGACGGCTGCGACGGCTGCTTGGGGTAGACGCCGGGGACGACATGATGCTCGGGGTACCTGCGCAACTAACAGTACAGTATCGCGCCGCAAGGGCTTCTGGCTTCCTCCGCCACGCCACACACAGACACTGCTCTCCCCGTGGCCCCCGGTTACCCGAGAAAGGTCGCTGCTTCCGACCCACGTAGACTCCCGCGCAGCACTCGGTGGAGCGCCCTCCTAGACTTCAGGAGCCTGGCCCAAGGTTTCGCGCCAGCAGCACTGCCGTCACCGTCTTCAGTGACGCTCCACCAATCAGAGCGGCAATCTCCCATGGCTCCGCCTACGGGAGGCTCCACTGCCCACCGACAGGGGGTACCGAGCGACCTTCTTTGGCGCTTCACAGAAGGCCGACTCTCTCAGTACGCACCTCCATTCATTTGGTCTGACCCAGTCCAGGACCGCAGTTTCGCGGGAAATCTGGGGAGTCCAACCTGACCCTGTTCTCTGTAGAGAAGATCTTGTATGTAGTGCTGGCCAAAGGAAGAGTAGTTCCTTATCACGGAAACATTTTTACTTCTAAAGACAGCCCAGTTTGCCCACTTTTTATCAAGGGGCAAACTGTAGGTCTCGGTCAAAGACCCTAGCTTTTCTTTTTGTTCAACTCCAATTCACCGACTGTCTTCCCGGTCTATTTCCGGACGTCGCACCGTTGGATTTCTGTTTCTCCCTAAGCTTCGGTGTATGCATTCGAAGTGTATTCTGTGCAATACACTCACAACCCTGACATAAATCTTAGTTCACCTGTAAGCGGGGTATTCCTACAAGGAAGACCTTCCCGCGAAGGTATCACAGCCGCCGCTAGCTCCGCCCCCGTACCCGCAAGCCCCGCCTCCGTGCTCCGCGAAATTTCCGGTCCGGGCTTGGTGGTTGTCCTCGCCTGGTCCAGGCTGGGCCTCATGGCTGACTCCAGGTCTGGTGTGCAGGGTTCCCTGCTGCAGCTGCAAGAGTTCTTGTCCACTGCAGACCGTTGTAGTGCTGCGGTGGCCAGTCATCAGCTGATTCGGGGCCTGGGTCAGGAGTGCGTGCTAAGCACCAGCCCCGCGGTGCTGGGTGGGTATCCTACCGGGTCGGTCGCGTTGTGACTACGCGGAGATGTGTGGCATTTCCGGGTTAATGAGTTGGACTATAGTTTGAGTCCAACGTTTTTCCAAGTGTTTTGAAGTCCAGATATTTGATTCCGGGTCGTCATAATTTCTGTGGCTGTGTATAAGAAGTGATTTGTCATTCTGCTTTTTTTTTCCCCCCACCAGAGGACAGATACTGTAAAACAATTTGGTGAAAATGCCCTAAATTTGTCAACCATTGCTGTCCAAAATGGGGGGAAAGAACGAGAGGAAAATATTTTCTTTCACCTTAATCTGGCCTAAACTCACCAGTTGCCAAACCGTTACCATTGCTGTTCCTACTTTTGAGAAGCATTGCAGGAATATAACTGAAAAATCATGCTGTTCTTTTAACTTTTTAGCAATGCCTGGATGAGAACCTTTTCTTTTTGTAGTAAAAGTTCCTCTTTTAGTACTTGTAAAATAGACTGCTCGAAAGCTACAATATTCCTTTTTAAAAACGAAAATATGCAAAACTTCTCATGGCGTGTCCTCTTAATTAAAAGGTGAGATTTTCTTCCTAAGAGGTCGTTGCTGAATATAGTGGAGAAATAATGTGAACAACACCTTAAACAAGATGGTACATAGTACCTGTATATTGTCAAGGATATATTAATGCGGAAAAACTTAAAGACTAACAGAATTATGTAAATGCTTCCTAGCCTCAGTGTTTCTAAATTAGAATTCTTTGTTGTACCTTTAGTAACTTGTTTATAATGCAATTCCAAGTTTACTCTGAATATTCAATGTATGTCCTTTCACTTGAGAGATTATACAGGAGTGTATTAGTTTTCTATTGCTGCCGTTAAATTCATTGGTTTAAAATAACACAGGTTTGTGTTGCCTTCTGATTACAGTTTTGTAATCAGAAGGCAACACAGGTCCTACCAAGTTAAAACCAAGGTATCAAGCAGGCTTTTGTGAGAAGAATTCATTTCTTTTTCATTTAGGTTTTTAGCAAAATTCAGGTCTTTGCAGTTGTAGGACTGAGGTACCTTTTTTCTCCCTGACATTGCTTGCTTCTAGAAGCCACCCATATTTTTTCAATCACAGGCCCCCGTCCTCCATCTTCAAAGCCAGTAGTAATAGGGGGTCAAGTAAATCTTAAGCTCTGAATCTCGCCTGCTTTCCTGTCTTCCCAAGTCTCTTCCTCCCTCCACTGGCAAGGGCTCACTTATGTGATTACATGGGGCCCACTGGGTAATCCAGGATAATCTCCACATTTTAAAGTCACTTGATTAACAACCTTAATTCCATTTGCCTTGTAAAGTGAGCAGATTTACAGGTATGACATACCCATGCATCCCTGTGGAACATCATCTAGAATTTGCTTTATTTCTTGTCTAAACACAGCAGCCTTAGGTTAGCATATTATCACTTAAAAAGCTGAATTGAGAAACGTGCATTCCCTTTAGGGTGGGTTTATGGATTGATCCCCAGTAGCTGTCTTACCTTTTCTTTTCTTTTCTTTTTGTACAGCATTGCAGACCTCCTTAGTTTTTTCCAAAGAGTTCGGTTTGCTTGTATTTGTTCGGAAATCACTTAGCATCGATGAAGTAGGTTGAAATTTTTCATTTTGCCTTTCTTGTATATTCCATTATGTTGGAGTGACTCTTATTCTTATCCATATTTACTACAATGTGTATTTCTTTTATTACAGTTTCGTGATTGTCGAGAGGAAGTCCTAAAATTTTTATGTATTTTCTTAGAAAAAATTGGCCAGAAGATTATACCTTACTCTCTTGATATTAAGGTAAGGAGGAAAAAATCATCTCATGATATACCAACATTCATTTTACTTTATTTAAATTAATTTAACTTTATTTATTTATTTTTAGAGAGAGGGGAAGGGAGGGAGAAAGAGAGGGGGAAAAGCATCGATGTATGAGAGATACATCAGTCAGTTGCCTCTTGCACACCCCGAGCTGGGGACCTGGCCAGCAACCCAGGCATGTGCGCTGAGAATCAAACCAGCAACCTTTTGGTTCGCAGGCCAGCACTCAGTCCACTGAGCCACACCAGCCATGGCTCATTTTAATTTATGGTGTAAGGTAAACTTGGATTTTTATTTTATTTCTTCCTTTCTCATTGGGGAGTTTATTTCTGCTTGATTGTGTTAGAAATGAAGTGGACTATTTTTTTTTAATATTGAATAAGCCAAGGTACATGTCAAGAACCTAACTTTTATAACTTGTTTGATAACTTTTTGCGCATAGGATCAATAATGCTTTTTATAAGAAGTTACAATAAGTTGGATTTTTTGATTGTGGGAAGATTTTAGAACACTTTAAAAAACAACTTTAAAGAATTCTCCCTAAGAATAAAATTCGTATTTCCTATAGTTCCTGTGTTCTTTTTGACAACAGTCTGAAAAGTTTGCCTGTCTTGTGCCTCCCATTTTCTTTCAACCTGGCTTCCCCAAGGTTTCCTCATAACTTACTATGGAACTGGTAATCATAACTTAAGTTGTTCTTTCTTAGACTTACTTATACTTTTAACAAGTGCTACATCTTGAGGTAAGTTGTTTTTATTGGTCCTAAATTTGCTTCTAGTGTTTGATGCTAAGTTTTGATGAAGAAGCGTGTATTCAGTTTAAGGAATTTATAGAAAGTTACTTTATAAGTTATAAGTAGCTTTAATATATAAAATGTTTTTTAATGATAATTAGTCTTTTTAAAATAGGTTTTGATTTTAATCTCTTGACTTAAAATCTTTTATTTTTTTAAGATTTTATTTATTTATTTTTAGAGAGGGGAAGGGAGGGAGAAAGAGAGGGAGAGAAACAGCAATGTGTGGTTGCCTCTCACATGGCCCTCACTGGGGACTTGGCCTGCAACCCAGGCATGTGTCCTGACTGGGAATCGAACTGGGACCCTGACTTATAATCTTTCTTGATTGGAATCTTAACATTTAAAAATATTGTTTCAAGGGTAAGCGTAAAATTTATAGAATACTTCATAGTTTACAAAGTTCTTTACAGTTTGTCATTTAATTTTTACCAAATATCTCTTAGGTATTCTTTATCTCTCTAGTTTTACAAATGCGATTTAGAAGTTAGGAAACCCACCCCAGTCTTGGAGCCAGGTTGCCTCCATCCAAAGCTCCAGCTTCTTTCATTATACTCTTGTTTCCCATAGACTCTCAGACATTCTTCTCTGAGTTGATTTAGTTATCTTTTTTGTTCTTTGTTCCTTCTTTCTTGATCTGTGGCAACAAGTGCTGTGGGAAGTATATAAGGAGGAGCAACTTTTACTTTTCTTCTCTTTTTTTATCCTGCTGAGGTTTCCATTTACTTTGTGTCTTTTTGTTTGTTATTGTTGATATTACTACCATTGCATATTGCATCAGCGTGTTTTCAGTGATTTTTAATCTGTATATTTATATACTTTACTGTTATTTTAAAACAGCTAAATATTAAATTGTGTTATAAATTGATATTGCTCCTCTTGGAGATATAGTTTTAAATCTTATTGATTTTTTGGTATGTTTCCTTTTAAAACCTAGAGTACTTGTACCAGCGTTTATACAAAAGATAAAGCTGCTAAATGTAAAATTCCAGCCCTAGATCTTCTTATTAAGGTAATTTTATATTTGTAAGTACATGTATTTTATATTAAACATGTAACTTAAAAAACTGAAAATTAGAGTTTTGGGTGGAAGATACTAGAAAATAGGCTCAAAGCACAGTGATGTGTGGATAAAGTGCACGTTTTGCAGTCATCACTTAACAATACCTTGGTATTCTGTTCTCATACTCTACTGGGTAGCAAAGGAAGTATTTGGGTTTTTGAAGGGAATGAAGGGGGAAAATAACTTAAGAAATTTACTGCTCCTCCACTACTTTCATTGTCCCTACTCTTAAAATTACTAAAAATTGTCAGACATCTCTGACATCTCTGAGTTTTTTCCCAAAACCTTCCAATGAGAATGGGTCTGCATGTTGTAGTTAAGTGATCATTGAGACTCACTCTCACTTTTATCTCTCTCTTAGATGGATCTTTCCTTTAGGTCTGTTAAGTGCCTCAAAGAGAATGGTTCCACTCATATTACTGGTTTCTTGAGAAAGTTAAAATTAAGTTTATACCCTCTTCCCCTTTGAAACTCTCCTTTGCTTTTCCACCACCATCCTTATCCTCTACCTTCCAAATAATCTGGCTAGTACAAGTCCTGAAAGACCAAACATAAATCCCCTAGAGACACATAATTCTGGAACTTTGCTATATGTGAACTTACTTAGGTAGTTGATGCCTATTTGTATTCTTTTAGTTACTTCAGACTTTGAGAAGTTCTAGACTCATGGATGAATTTAGAGTTGGGGAATTATTTAGCAAGTTCTATGGAGAAGTTGCATTGAAAACAAAAATACCAGATACAGGTGAGATGCATTTAAATGTTATTTTAAAATATTTTAACAAGTTTACATTAAAAATTTTAAGTATAAAACTTAGGTTTGTCTCTAGTAGGGTATTTACATATATGTCAAAAACAATGTGCGAAGACTTCTGCTTATAAAAATTTTAATCATTACAACATGATTTCTTTAAATATAAATCTCACAATATGTGTCAAATGTTGTTTAGTTTATAATACTAGATTTGCATAAAACTTACCAGGAAAGATTCTAGTACATAAAAGTAGATATTTTATATGTTTTATTGTTACTTTTAAACTAAACATCCTCTCATTTTCTTTTTCACACATTTTTGTTTCTTCAATTTATTTAAATGTTATTTTAGACCTTTATTTATTTAAAATTTGTTTTTCAGTTTTAGAAAAAATATATGAGCTCCTAGGAGTATTAGGGGAAGTTCATCCTAGTGATATGATAAATAATTCGGAAAAACTGTTCCGGGCTTTTCTGGGTGAGCTTAAGGCCCAGGTATGTAAACTTTATGATATTCTGCTTCCATACTTTCGGTTGTATTTTTGTATTTTAATGGTAACTTCTTAAAACTTTTGTTTTAGATGACATCAACAGTAAGAGAGCCCAAACTACCTGTTGTGGCAGGTTGTCTGAAGGGACTGTCATCACTTATGTGTAACTTCACTAAATCCATGGAAGAAGGTATTTGCTTGACTTCACTTGATTATCTTTGTTTATTCAAAAATTATAAGTCCAACATAAATTGCCCATTTATTTTTTGAATGATTAAACCAATTTCTGATTTGCATGCATCTGTGAAAAATTATACAGGGAAATTCCACATTTTCTTCACCCAGTTTCAGCTAGTGATATAGTACATTCAATATTGTCATTGATAAAACCTACAGACTTTATTCAGATTGCACTAGTTTTATTATGCACACATTTGTGTGTCTGTATTCATTTCTGTGCAGTTTTATCCTGTGTAGATTTGTGTGTGTACCCCCACAGTCAAGATGTTAAACAGTCCATCACCACAAGTTTCCTTCCTGCTAACCTTTCGTAGTCACATTCACCTCTCTTTCTCCTCCCTGCTACTGCAACCACAATTGATCTGTCTCCATCTTGGGTTTTATTATTTCAAGGTTATGTAAATGGACTCATAATATGTAACTTTTTGTGGCTGGCTTATTTCACTTAGCACAGTGTCTTCAAGGTTCATCCAGGTTGTATGTGTGTCAGAATTTTCTTTTTAATGCTGAATAATATTCAATTTTATGAATGTATATACAACATTTTGTTTATCCATTCATACATCAGAAGACACTTGTTAATAGTGCTGCTGGAAAATAGGTGTGCAGTTTCTGCTGGAGTCCTATTTTCATTTTGCGGGGTATATACCTGCAAGTTTGGATTGCTGGATCATGTGGTCATTCTGTATTTAATTTTTTGAGGAATTGTCGTACTGTTTTCCACAGCAGCTGCCCTATTTTACATACCTACCAGCAATGCACAGGGGTTCCCATTTCTCAACATCCTCACCAATGCTTGTTATTTACAGCTTTTTTTTTTTAATTAACCTTTTTTTTTTTAAGATTTTATTTTATTCACTTTTTTAGAGAGAAGAGAAGGGAGGGAGAAAGAGAGGGAGAGAAACAGCAATGTATGGTTGCTCCTCACATGGCCCTCACTGGGGACCTGGCCCGCAACCCAGGCATGTGCCCAGACGGGGAATCGAACCGGGACCCTCTGGTTCCCAGCCCATGCTCAATCCACTGAGCCACACCAGCCAGGCATACAGCTTTTTGATAATATCCACACCAGTGGGTGTGAAGTGGAGTCTCACTTTAGTTTTGATTTGTATTTCCCTTATAATTAATTTTGAGTGTCTTTTCATTTGCTTATTGGCCATTTGTTTATTTTCTTTGGAGGAATGTCTGTTCAAGTGCTTTGCCTATTTTTCAATTGGCTTGTTTGACTTTCATTGTTGAGTTGTAGGAGTTTATATTCTGGATATCAATTCCTTATCACATACATGATTTGTAATTATTTTCTCCCATTCCAATGATCTTCAACCATTGTGCCATGGCATATTGGTACACTGCAAGAATTTTTAAAACATGCAATACCTAACTATTTAGTAAGGGGCACTGACCTCTTTTCTTATAGATTATCTAATATGGGTTGGCCAAAAAAGTTTGTTCATTTTTTTTCTATAAGATGGCCCTAGTAGCACTTAGTTGTGTTTAACTTCATTTGAAACAATTTTGTTAGATTGAATTGTGACAGCATGCATTTAAAAAAAACATCAAAATTGCCCTGGCCGGTGTAGCTCAGTGGATTGAGCATGGGCTGCGAACCAAAGGGTCGCCGGTTCGATTCCCAGTCAGGGCACATGCCTGGGTTGCTGGCCAGGGGGCCATGTGAGATGCAACCACACATTGATGTTTCTCCCCATCTCTCCCTCCATTCCCTTCTGTGTAAAAATAGATAAATAAAATCTTTTAATAAATAAAAAATATATCAAAATTGATAAATTTTTGTATAGCCATTTTAATATTGAAGATGGAAGAGAATAAGCAACATTTTCGGCATATTATGCTTTATTATTTCAAGAGGTAAAAATGCAACTGAAATGCAAAAAAAGATTTGTGCAGTGTATGGAGGAGGTGCCATGACTGATCAAACTTATCAAAAGTGGTTTGTGAAGTTTAATGCTGGAGATTTCTCTCTGGACAATGCTGCACGGTTGGGTAGACCAGTAGGAGTGGATAGCAATCAAATTGAGACATTAATGGAGAACAATAAGCATTATACCATGCAGGAGATAGCTGCCATAAAATATCCAAATCAATAAAGTTATTACATGTCTTTTATTTAATGGAAGAAACTAAATGAACTTTTTTGGCCAACCCATAAAAAACAATGGTAATAACCAACATAACAATAGCCGTCCAGTGTGAATGAATCAAAATTATACCTATTTTTTTTTTTGTCAGGTTGTCAAAAAATGTAGTATGGTGTGCCACAGAATTTTAGTAATTAGTTTATGTGTGCCATGAGGTGAAAAAGGTTGAAAATTGCTGTCCCATTCTGTGGGTTGGTTACCTTTTCACTCTTGATTGTGTCCTTTGCACAAAAATTCTTTAGTTTGAAGTCCAGTTTATCTATTTTTTTTCTTTTGTTGCCTGTATTTTGGGCATCATCCATGAAATCATTGCCAAATCACTGTTAAGTTATTTCTGTGCCATTGTGTGGGTGTTTCTGATTTCTGTTTTGTTCCCTTGGTCCATTATGTGTCTGTGCCCCTGCCAGCACCGCACTGCCTTTTGATATTAACTATATAGTAAGCCTTAATGTCTAGTACAGACTAAGTCTTCCCATTTTATTCTTTTTCAGTCATTTTAGCATTTTCAGGCCTTTGTTGTTTCATGTCAATTTTCAAGTAAGTTTGCACCTACAAAAAACCTGCTTGGATTTTTATAGTTACTGCATTAATCTTGCACATTAATTTGGAGATAATTGACCTCTCTACTATGTTGAGTTTTTTTTAATCCCTGCACACAGTATATCTCTCCACTTGTTTAGATCTACTTTAATTTTTTTCATCAGCATTTTCTGATTCTTAAGATGCAGATCCTTGATTACCAATATAAAATTCTGTTTACTATACCTTTCTTCCTATATATTAATTGTATTCTACTAAAATATCTCAAAAAGGTTTAGAGGATAATCTAGCTATGATAATATTATAAGCATTATGAAATAAATTTCTTTTTTTAAATAATTTTTTGTTATTCAATCACAGTTGACATACAATATTATACTGGTTTCAGGTGTACAATGTAGTGGTTAGACATTTATGTAACTTACAAAGTGATCACCTCCATAAGTCTAGTACCCATCTGACACCACACATAGTTATTACAGTATCAACTATATTCCCTGTGCTGTACTTTACGTCCCTGTGACTAGTTTTATTTACGGCAGTTTGCTCATCTTAATTCCTTCCCCTTTAGACCTATTCCCCTAAAGTCCCCTTCCATCTGGCAGTCGTCAAAATGTTCTCTGTATCTATGAGTTTCTGCTATTTGTTTATTTTGTTTTTCTAATTCCTCATATAAGTGAGATCGTATGCTATTTAACTTGCTCTGTCTGACTTATTTCACATAGCATAATACCCTCTAGCTCCATCCATGTTGTTGCAGAAGCAAGATTTCATTTTTTATGGCTGAGTAATAATTCCATTGTGTATGTCTCTTTTTTACGCATCTATCAGTGGACACTTAGGTTACTTCCATATCTTGGGTATTGTAAATAATGCTACAGTGCAAATAGTAATGCATATGTCTGTTCGAATTAGTGTTCTGAGTTTCTTTAGATAAATACCTAGAAGTGAAATTGCTGGGCCCTTCTTTGTCTCTTGTTATAACCTTTGTTTTAAAGCACAGATAGCAAACACAAGGCCCACAGGCCAAATCTGGCCCTCCACCTTGTTTTATCCACTGGCACCTTGTTTCTCCCCTGCAGCAGCGCCAAGCTCCTTGCCCCTAGTTAAGAAGTAGTTACATTTATACAGCCCTAAAATTACATTTGGCCCTTTGAAGGCAATTGCGAGGCTGATGTGGCCCCTGGTGAAAAGGAGTTTGACACCCCTGTTTTAAAGTCTATTTTGTCTGATAAAAGTATTGTTTGCCATAGCTTTTTTGTTTCTATCCGCATGACATATCTATTTTCATCCCTTTACTTTCAGTCTGTGTGTGTTTTTTGATCTGGAAGTGAGTTTCTTGGAGACAGCATATGTATGGGTCTTGTTTTTTCTCATCCATCCAGCCACCCTCTGTCTTTTGATAGGAGCATTTAATCCATGTATATTAAAGGATTTAGTGATAGGTGTGTAGTTGCTATTTTATCCTTCATATTTTTTATCTTTTTTCTCCCTTCTTCTTAAAGATGTCTCTTTAACATTTCTTATACTACTGATTTGGTGGTGGCGAACTCCTTTGGCTTTTTCTTGTCTGAGAAGCTGTTTATCTGTGCTTAGATTCTAAATGACAGCTTTGCTCTGTGGACAACAAACTTGGTTGTAGGTCCCTGCTTTTCATCACTTTGAATATATTGTGCCAGTCCCTTCTGGCCTGCAGTTTCTATTGAGAAATCAGTTGACAGTCTTATGGGAGCTCCCTTGTAGGTAACTAACTGTCTTTCTTTTGCTGATTTTAAGATTCTTTTTCATCTTTAACCTTTAGCATTTTAATTATGATGTGTCTACATGTGGGCCTCTTTGGGTTCCTCTTGTTAAGAAGCACTCTGTGCTTCCTAGGCTTAAGTCACCTGCTTAGGGAAGTTTTCTATCATTCGTTCTTCAAATAAGTTTTTAATTCCTTGCTGTTTTTCTCCTCCTTCTGGAGCCCTGTGATTCCAGTGTTGTTATGCTTGATGTTTTCCCACAGGACCCTTAAACCACCCTCATTTTTTAAAGATTTTTTTTCCCTTTTGCTGTTCTGATTGGGAGTTTTCTGCTACCTTGTCTTCCAAATCTCTGATTCCATCCTCTACAGTATAGAGTCTATACCATCCAGTCTACTATTGATTTCACCTAATGCATTCTTAATTTTTTAATTTTGTGTTTTGTATTTTACATTTTTTAGTTTGTTAAAGTTCTTGTTGAGTTTATTACACATACTTATAAAAAGTTTTGAACTCTGCTTGTGGTAAATTGCTTGCTCTATTTTATTTAGTTCTTTTTTTGGAGTTTTGTTCTGGTCTTTCTTTTAGGACATGTTTCTTTGTCTCCTCATTTTGACTTCCATCCTGTATAGATCTGCTATATCTCCTAGTCTTAGTAGATTGGCCTTATTTAGTAGGTGTTCTGGGGGGCCCAGTCTCCTTAGTTACTTGAGCTGAGTGCTCCACATGTGTCCCTTGTGTGGCTTGTGTGCACCTTCCTGTTGCAATTGAGCCTTGGTTTCTGTGGCACCTAAGTGGGAGGAATTGACCTTCGAGCTGATTGGCTGAGGACTACCCGTGACTACAGTGGATGAGCTGTTATACAGGGGCTGACCCCAAAGAGCAAGATTTGCTTTAGCAAGGCTCTGGTGCCTGAAGGGGCTCTGGTGTCTGCTGAGTCTGCCCTTTGGGTTTGTTGTTTCTGGAAGTAGTTGTGTGGTGCTCTGGCATGGTCTGAAGTGATCACTGGATGTGTTGGTTCTGGGCCCCTTGTAAAGAGGGGCTCTGGTGCAGACCAAGGTCAACCTCTGCCTTTACTCTGCCTCAGGCCACCTGTTGAGAGCTACAAAGTGACCTGCCGATGGTTGCCACTTATGCTACTCTTGGAGGGGCTTGGATGAAGTTAAGCTGTAAATCGAGGCCACTGTTGCTAGTTTCAGGTTTGGGGCTGCTTAGCAAGAGGTACATGGCATGCTGAGGCTAGATGTTGCTTGTTTGGGGCTTGTGAACCTTTGAGAGATTTTAGGAAAGTCCGCAGTATGAGCCAAGAAATGTGGGAAAGCAACTAGAAATGGCTTCAGTGGGTCTGCAAGTTGGGTGGGTCAGGTCTCTGAATCATCAAGGTGGGGTGAACAGTGTTAGCCAAGTCGATGGAGACTCAGGTATGGGAGGGCTCAGCAAAGGAATAATGGCTTCTGCCAGCACTTCTACCTGGGAAATAGCTGCCCCTCTAGCCCTCACTCTGCAGCCACAATTTATTTCCTCCCCATTTGTCCATCATGTTTTTCAAGCTGCTATTCCAGCCCTGGAGCTTAGAATGAGTGATTCTATCAGCAATTAAGTCCAAGCATGGGCCCTTTAAAAGTAATGGGCCCTTTAAGAGTAATGCCACCCTGACTGGTGTGGCTTAGTGGGTTGAATGTCATCATGCAAACTGAAAGGTCTCTGGTTTGATTCCCCGATCAGGACATATGCCTGAGTTGGGGTCCAGGTTCCCAGTGGGGCATACAGGAGGCAACCAATTGACGTTCCTCTCACATATCAATGCTTTTCTCCCTCCCTTTCTCCCTCCCTTCCCCTCTCTATCATAAAAAAAAAAAAATGCCTGAGACACTCCACTTTATGCCTCACTCAGCCACTAAGTTTTCATAGCCGTAAATTATGGGGAGTTTTCTTTCTTGTACTGGTGTCCTGGGATGGGGAGCTGGTGTGGGGCTGGATCCCTTGCTCCTTCGAGGGAACCTCTGCAGCTGAGATATCTCTCCTAATTTTTAATTGGCACTAGTGACTAGTGGGTGTGCACAATCCCGCATCTCCACCCTTCCTACTAAGTCTTGATGTGGCTTCTTTGTATTCTTAGTTACAGGACTTCTGTTCAGCTAGTCTTCAGGTGTTTGTTCTGTAGTTTAGTTGTAGTTTTGATGTAGCTGTGGGAGAAGGTGAGCACAGCGTTTACCTACTCCACCATCTGAACTGGAGTCAAAATTCCTTTCTTTTTAAAAATCAAGTAAAACTTTTAAACCTAAAAGATTCTTTAAAAAGAAAAATCTCTTGTATGCCCTTCTTTATCATTTTTGTTCCAGTAATTGCCAGATTTTTCTACCTCCAGTGTGTGTTTGCTTTCATTAGGTTGAAACTGCCTATATCCAATTACTTTTAACCTGTAAAAGTAGAAATTTCATACTTTTTTTTTAAGATTTTATTTATTTATTTTCAGAGAGAGGAGAAGGGAGAAAGAGCAATGTATGGTTGCCTCTCACATGGCCCTCATTGGGGACCTGGCCCGCAACCCAGGCATGTGCCCTGACTGGGAATCAAACCGGGACCCTCTGGTTCCCAGCCTGCGCTCAATCCACTGAGCTACACCAGCCGGGCTAGAAATTTCATACTTTTTGACCTAATATTTCTACTCACTCCTTCTTTATTGCTTCTTACCAAGAATATTGGACTAGCTCTATGTGATTTCCCTTCCTTTTCCTCTCTCTCATGTCTTGCATATCCTCTTGCCAGCTTCCCACTCCATAAAGTTTTTGCTCAAATTTCACCCATTTTATAAAGCCTTTATGATTCCCCTGAATTGAGTGACTGTGTATTGCTTCTATATTTCCCTGTGTTACAGCACTTACTATAACATATTTTTAGTTTACCAGATTGTATGTTTATTCCTATCACTTGAAACTGCTGTCAAGTAATGCTGATCATTTGTCTGTGTTTACTTGGCATATTAATTGACATTTGGTGAAATAACTGTCTTAAGATAGGTAGTAATATCTCTGATTTACATATTAGAAAACTAGAACCAAGACAAGTTAACTAACATTTCCAAAGTAACACAATTAGTGTGGCAGGAAGAACGATGGCTCCCGAAGTCCTCATTCTAATCCCCAGCACCTGTGAATATGTGAGGCCACTTGGCAAATGGGAATCAAGGCTGCAGATGGAATTAAGGTTGCTAATCAGCTGACCTTGAAATAAGGAGATTATCCATGTGGGGTTAATGTGATCACAATTGTCCTTAAAGGCAGAAAGGGGAGGCAGAAAAGTCAATGTCACAATGATGCAATGTGAGAAAGACTCAATCAGCCATTAGCTGTTTTGAAGATGGAAGGGTCAAGGAATGTGAGTGGCCTCCAGAAGCTGGAAAAGACAGCTGTTATAGCCCCTGGAAAGGAACAGAGCTCGGCTGACATCTTATTTTAGCTCAGTGAGACCTATTTCAGGTTTCTCACCTCCAAAACTGTATGGTTATGGGTCTGTATTATTTCAAGATACTAAATTTGTGATAATTATGTTATAGCAGCAATAGGAAACTAATACAATTAGTAAGTGGCAAGACGGGGATTTAAGCATTGGTCTGAGGCTAATACTTATAGTTTTTCTGTTATGCCATGATTATGTGGCTTCAGGCACTAAATGCTAATACTAAAACATTCATTTATGTAGTATGTGTTTCCTGGGTGCCTTCTGTTTAAAGCAGGAGTGTCTAATCTGTGACTCACGGGCCACATGCAGCCCAGGATGGCTATGAATGTGGCCCAACACAAAATCGTAAATTTATTTAAAACTTTATGTGAT
Organism: Micronycteris hirsuta; assembly: GCA_004026765.1. NCBI lineage: Eukaryota > Metazoa > Chordata > Mammalia > Chiroptera > Phyllostomidae > Micronycteris > Micronycteris hirsuta. Next base: position 48,165 of record PVJI01005587.1, read on the forward strand.
TTTTTTGTGTGTGTGATTATGCTTCACAATGTATTTAATGTGGGGCCTAAGACAACTCTTCTTCTTCCAGTGTGGTGCAGAGATGCCAAAAGGTTGGACACCTCTGATGAATTAGGTGTTGGATTCTGTCAGAATCACCAAGTTGATGCAATCATGAGCTCAGCCTAATGGAGGAGACAGACAATAAACAGATGAACAAACTATTAGATATTTCAGGGTTCAGTTATGCAAACAAGTTGGGTGCAGTGAATAGGAATATTAGAATATAGAGAGATGAAGGATGCACATGGCCATTTCTTTCTGAGGAGGTAACAAGAAAATAAGGCCAGTAAGGTAGCAAGGAGCCAGCTGGGGAAGAGCTGGGAATAGTACTCCAGGCAGAGTGACCAGCAAGTAACCAGGCCTCAAGCCTGGCCAGCATGTGGTCAGAGAGGCTCAAGGGAGCTAGAGTGTCTGGAGCTTAGCAGCACACAGAGAAGGCCTGGGGTGACATTAGACAGGACATGGAGCCAGTGTGTGATGAGCTTCTGCGTTGTGATTTTATTCCAAATGGAATAGAAAACCATGGCTTTTTAAAATAAGGAATGTGTATGGGCCAATTGATATTTTGTAGCGGTCTACTTGACTGCTGTTGGGTGTGAGAGATATATTAGTGTAGGATTGAGAGACTTTGCTCTTGAGTGTGGGAGTGAGCAACTGAAGCCCGTGCAGATTTTTAAGCTGGGTAGGATGGGAGAGGACCAGATAGCAGGCAGAAACCTGCAACCTAAGGAACATCCAAGCTTAAGTTGTATATGTAAGACTGGAACTTACAGGAGAAATTAGACTTCAAGATACAAATATGGAAGTCTTCAGCATGGATATAATACATAAAGCTATGAGTGTGAGCAAGATTAGTAGAGAGCAAATGTGGAGAGACTAAGCTGAGGATATAAGAAAATCTGGAGGACAGAGTGTGGTACTGCCTTGCTCTGGGAGGGGTCTGAGTACAAAGAGACCGGAGTGGCAGAGTGTGTCCAGCTCAACAAGGGCAGCTTCACTTGAGCATGCTTGTAGAGGAAGTGGTTCATTAGAAGGGAGAGGTGGACACAGGGGCGTGGGCAGTGGGAGGCAGAGCCTGGGAGAAGGCGTGAAGGCTAGGAAGGCATTCATTCCCATCACCAAGCGCTCAGGCCCTAGACTCCCCTTGCCTCACTGTGTTCACAAAGTCACTCATTTCAGACCAATTATGTGCTGACAAGTGTGCCTTGTGTCTGCATACCTATGTTTATACACCTGGGTTTACACTGTCACTTTTTATTAAGTGACCTTTTCCCCAACTAGTATGTATCCTTTTAGGCCTAGCTCAGGTGCTACTTTGCCTATAAAGCCTATCTTGAATACTCACAGCCAGAAATCTTTCCTTGTGTTGAATGCCAAAGCTTCTTTTGTAGCTTTTTTAAATCTGTTTTATGGCATTATCCTCTAAACATGTTTATGTCTCATATGTTAAACTCTCTCTGACCCCTTCTCCCTCTATCACATCTGGACCGAGTTTTCAAATATATCAGTCCTGGCAGTCAAAGCAAATAATTCTTGAATTTTTGCTATTTGCAATTCACTGTTACAAGAGCGGAGAACTCAGTGATGCATAAAGTATGATTTCTGGACAGTTGCATTGACTACGGGTAGGAGAGAGTTAGTAGTAATTGTTGTGTCAGTCAGGCCAGATAAGAGCCTCAGGTTATAGTTGGTTGTCTGTCTTATCCTCCCTTTTGGGTAATAAGTTTACCAAGGTCAAAGATCATATTTTCATTATCGTATTGCCATAATTATTTGGCATACACTCTGTGTAGAATAAATGCTTGGGAGTATTGGGAGAACAATGTGTTTGGCCTTGTTGAATCCTCCATAAACTCTAAAGAAGGTATATAGTGCCCCTTTTTACAGATGAGAAAACTGAGGCTATGAGAGATTATCTACCAGAGTTTGTATGTGATGAGTTGAAATATAAACTTATGTCTTTATTAGTCCATTTTTTTTCACATTACTAAAGTAATAACTATTTAGCAGTAATAACTTGCAGCTCTCTAGGTAAATTGAATGAGAGAAGCTGTTACTCCTAAATTTATGAGACTGTGGGGTTAATATAGTTGTCAGGCTGTCTGAAATAAAGTTGTTAGTTGTAAAGTCATTTGTGAGGTTTGTCAGATAATAGTATTAGGATTTGTAACAGAGACTTCTTTTTGTTTTTCCCCCAGAGCCCCAGACTTCAAGGGAGATTTTTGATTTTGCGTTAAAGGCAATTCATCCTCAGGTGGGATTAATATTCAAATTCTTTTAGAGTTGAGACCAATGATTGTCAAATATTGATGGTAATTTTTTTTAATAGATTGATCTGAAGAGATATGCGGTGCCCTTAGGTAAGATTCTATATATATATATATTTTTTTTTAAGATTTTATTTATTTATTTTTAGAAAGAGGGGAAGGGAGGGAAAAAGAGAGGGAGAGAAACATCAATGTATGGTTGCCTCTTGCATGCCCCCCACTGGGGATCTGGCCCATAACCCAAGCATGTGCCCTGATTGGGAATCCAACGTGCGACCCTTTGGTTCACAGGCTGGTGCTCAATCCACTGAGCTACACCAGCCAGGGCAAATTCTATATTTAATAAGGTAGAATATTTCAGGTTATTCAATGAATGTCTTTGGTAAACTTTTAGTTAAACTACAAATGAAAATAAATGAGGCTTTAGGGCTGATGCCTGGATGCCTTGACCCTCAGGCTGAAGTGAAATAAAGCTACTGATTTAACAAAAAGAAAGAAAGAAAAAAAGTGTGATAACATCTGTGATGTTTCACGTGAAACTATTTACAGAGAAGCTTTTGAGACTTTGTTTTTAGTGTACAAATTTTGTTGAGATAGATCTAGATTTCATGATTTAAAAAAAATTACTTTAGAGTATATTTTAGGGGATCCAGGTGGCTGACCTTTCTGGCCTTTGTTTTGGGGGTCATTGGCCAAATCATGGGCCTTTTGATTCAAATGGAGGATGGGGGCAGGATCGCTAGGTCGTTGTAGTGCAGTGATACTGGATCTTCATGAACACAGTTAATTTTGACGTATACTGAAGCTTAATTAGTTCTTTGTTATGCCTTTTGTGGTCCTATTTTAAATAAAATGATTTTTGCATTTGCAGCTGGCTTGTGCTTATTTACCCTGCATGCATCTCAATTTAGCACCTGCCTTCTGGACAACTATGTTTCTTTGTTTGAAGTCCTGTCGAAGTGGTGTAGCCATACAAACGTAGAGTTGAAAAAAGCTGCTCATTCGGCTCTGGAATCTTTTTTGAAACAGGTACTAAAATGAAACATTAAAACAATTTTTTTTCCATGTGAAAAATTAAATTCCAGTTGTGCGCATGCACATTTGATAAATAAATATAAGTTTATTCATTAGCTTCTGTAGTATTTTAAGAAAAAAAAGCTTGGTCATTGATTAACAACATAAGTAACAGCAGGACTGAAAGAAAGATAGGGAGATACCAAGTCTGATGCATACCTCAGAGCCAAGATTCTTCAAAAGTGGCAATAAGGAGCAAGAAGGAAAGAATGGCTCTGATGTCAGGGCTTCTTTGAGCCAAGTGGGGTTGAGGAAACACATTTCCTGGGAGGTGAGGGTCAGCTATCATGTTAGGATAAGTCACTTGCGTTTCTGTTACTTCAAGAACAAGGAGACCCCATTTACTTTCGGGTATTTTTCATCTGGATAGAATGCGGTTGCAGAATTTGAGCCTTCAAGTTTGGAAACGTGTCTCAGTTGGCTCAGGAGAATGTGCTTGTGATTGTGGTTCTGAGCATCTAAAGGTGTGTCTAGAAATACCTGCTGTTCAGGCTATGTTATGAAATTAGACTTCTTAGGTTAGCTTTAAAGGAAAATATTGAAGAGTCACAATGAAAGGTTTTTTTGGAGCAATGTTTAAGCGGTAACTAAATTCATAAGCTAGTTAATGAAGACCAATTTGAACTATGGCACAGATAGTATTCCATTCTAGAGACATATTATGGTTTGTTTATAGACATTTGATGGTTTCCGGTTTGGGGCTATTTGAAATAAAATAGCTAAGAACATTTGTGACCAAGTATTTTTGTGGACATATGTTTTCATTTCTCTTGAGTAAAAACCTAGAAGTGGAATTGTTGTATCACACAGTAAGTATATACCAAACTTTGTAAGAAACTACTGAACTCTTCTTCAGACGGGTTGCTTCATTTTACCTTCCAACCTACAATGCATGACAGTTTCATTCATCCCACATTCTTATCAATGCCTGGTGCTGTTGGTAGTTTTTAGTCCTTTTTATGGGTTTAAATGTTAATCAACTATGGCTTTAACTGTTGTGGTGACAATTGATAATGATCTTTTTTTACTGTGGTTATTAGCCATACTTGCATCTTGTTTTGTGAAGTATTCATTCAGATATTTTGCTCATCTTAAAATTTGGTTGTATGTATTTTTATTAATGAGTTCTAAGAGTGCTCTACATAATTTGAATATAAGTCCTGTTCTGAAAATATTGCAAATAGTTTTTCTTTGGTCTTGCCTTTTTATTTTCTAAAAAAAATTTTTATTGAGGTTATATAGATTAAGAACACTTTGTAAATTTCAGATGTACAGCATTATAATTTGATATCTGTATATTCTCTTGTGCGCTCACCACCAAAAGTCTAATTTCCATTCCTTAGCATATAAGCATGAATAAATGATCCTGTTTATCCATTTCACCCTCCTCCTAATCCTCTTCCTCTGTGGTAACACCCATTCTGTTATCAGTATTTCGGGTTTTGTTTCTTTGTTTTAATTTCACATATGAGTGAATCATTGTTTTTTGTCCTTTTCTCTTTGACATGTTTCACTTAGCATAATACCTTCAGGATCTATCCATTTTGTCACAGGTGGCAAGATTTCATTTTTTTTTATGGCCGAGTAGTATTTCATTGTATATAAACATACCACAGCTTCTTCCATTTATCCGTTAATGGGCCCGTAGGTTGTCTTCATAACTTGGCTGTTGTGAATAATACTGTAATGAACGTGGAGTGCATGTATCTTTTCAAATTGGAGTTTTCATATTCAACAGATGAATATGTAGAAGAGAAATTGCTGAATCATATGGTAATTCTATTCCTAATTTTTTTAGAAACCGCCATACTGTTTTCTATAGTGGCTGTACCAGCTTACATTCCCGCCATCAGTGTACGAGTGTCCCCGCTTTCTCCCTGTCCCTTCCAGCGTTTGTTGTTTCTTGTCTTTTTGATAACAGCCATTCTAGCAGGTGTGAGATGTCATCTCATTGTGGTTTTGATTTTCATTTCCCACATAACGAGTGATGTCGAACCTCTTTTCATATGGCTGTTGTCTTTCTTAGAAAAATGCCTATTTAGATCCTCTGTCCATTTTTAAATAGGGTTGTTAATTTTGTTGTTGAGTTGTATGAGTTCTTTATATATTTTGGATATTAACTCCTGATCAGAAATATCATTCGCAAATATCTTCTCCCTTTGGTTTGGTTGCATTTTTGTTTTGCTGATGGTTTTTGTTCTGTGTGGCTTTTTAGTTTGATGTAATCCCATTTGTTTAATTTTTGTTCTCTTGCCTTTGGAGCCAAATTCATAAAAACTGCACTGAGACCAATGTCCAAAGTTTAGTACCAATGTTTTCTTTTTCTTTTTTTTTTTAAGATTTTATTTTTTATTTTAGACAGAGGGGAAGGAAGGGAGAAAGAGAGAGAGAGAGAAACATCGATGTGTGGTTCCCTCTCATGTGGTCCCCACTGAGGACCTGGCCTGCATCCCAGGCATGTGCCCTGACTGGCAATCGAACTAGCGACCCTTAGGTTCCCAGCCCGCGCTCAATCCACTGAGCTACACCAGACAGGGCAGTACCAATGTTTTCTGTGTCTTATTGTTTCAGGTCTTACATTCAAGTCTTTAGTTCATTTTGAGTTAATTTTTTGTATGGTTAATAACCTGCCCTAGTTTTATTGTTTTGCATGTATCTGTCTAGTTATCTCAACTCTGCTTATTGAAGAGACTCTGTTGTATGTTTTTGGCTCCTTCATCATAGATTAGTTGCTCATATATGCCATATACGTGTAGGTTTATTTCTGGCATCTCAGTTTTGTTCCATTGGTCTCTGTTATCTGTCTTTCTGCATATACCATACCATTTTGATTACTTTATCTCTGTAGTATAGTTTGAAGTCAGGGAGTGTAGTGCCTCTATTGTTCTTTTTTCTAACGATTGCTTTGGCTATTCAGAGTCTTTCTTTGTTTCCACTCAAATTTTAGATTTTTCTTCTATTTCTGTGAATAATATCATTGGGATTTTGATAGCAATTGCATTGAATCTGTAGATGGCTTTAGGAAATATGGGGCATTTTAACAATGTTAATTCTTCCAGTCAGTGAACATGGAGTATCTTTCCATTTCTTTTTGTCTTCTTCCATTTTCAACAGTGTCCTGTAGTTTTTAATGTACAGGTCTTTCACCTTTGTTTATTCCTAGGGATTTTATTTTATTTTTGTTACAATTGTAAATAGAATGTGTTTTTCATTTCTCTGTTTGATAGTTCATTGTTAGTATATAGAAACACAGCATATTTTTGTATATTGATGTTGTGTTTACTGCATTTATTATTTCTAAGAATTTTTTGGTTGAGTCTTTTGGGATTTTATATAGAAGACCCTTAATTTCATATAGTAAGTTATGTATCTACTAAATTTATATATAGTACAGTTGTGTCATCTGTAAATAGTAACAGTTTTACTTCTTCCTTTCCAATTTGTATATCTTTTATTTCTTGTCCTGGCTAGGACGTCAAGTAGTATGTTGAATAAAAGTGGCAAGAATGGGCATCCTTGTCTTTTTTCTCATCTTAGTGAAAAAACTTTCAATTTTTCACCTTTGGGTATAATGTTAGTTGTGGGTTTGTCATATATAGTCTTTGTTATCTTATGTTGAACTATTTTCTTTTTATAGCCACTTAATTGAGAGGTTTTTTTTTTTTTTTTATCAAACATGGATATTGTATCTTGTTAAATGGGTGTTGTAAAAGCATCTGTTGAGTCGATCATAAGACATTCTTCATTTTGTTAATGTGGTGTGTCACATTGATTTGCAGATGATGAGCCATTCCATATCCCTGAAATGAATCCCACTTGATTGTGGTGTATGATCCTATTAATGTATTGTTGTATTTGATTTGCTAGTATTTTATTGAGGATTTCTGCATCTATGCTCATCAGAGATACTGGTTTATAATTACTTTATTTGTGTTGACTTTGCCTGGTTTTAGTATTAGGGTAATGTTGCCTCATGAAAAGAGGTAGGAAGCATTTTCTCCTCGTCAGTGTTTTAGAACAGTTTGAGAAGGATAGATATTAAATCTTCTTTGCATTTTTTGGTGGAATTTACCAGTGAAGCCATCTGGTTCTCGACTTTTGTTCTTTAGGAGCTTTTAGATTATTATTTCAATTGCCTTACTAGGGATCAGTTTATTCAGATTATTTATTTATTCATAATTCAGTCTAGGAAGGTTGTATGATTCTAGGAATTTGTGTATTTCTTTTAGGTTGTTTAATTTGGTGACATATAGTATTTCGTAGCATTCTTTTGTGGTGCTTTGTATTTTTGTGGTTATTCAGCTGTAACTTCACTCACATTTTTAATTTTATTTATTTGAGTCTCCTCTCTTTTTCCCATAGTGAATCTAGCTAAGGATTTGTCGATTTTGTTTATTTTTGCAGAGAACCACCTCTTGGTTTCATTAATCTTTTCCATTGTCTTTTCAGTTTCTATTTTATTTATTTCCACCCTGATTTTTATTATTTCTTTTATTGACATTGAGCTTCATTTGTTCACCTTTTTCTAGTTCTGTAAGCTACAGTGTTAAATTGGTTGAGATTTTTCTTACTTCTTGAGGTAGGCCTGTGTTGCTATAAATTTCTGTCTTACCAATTTTGCTGTGTCCCAAAGATTTTGGTATGTCATATCTTCATTTTCATTTGTATCTTTGTCTTAATTTCTTTTTCTACTTCCTTATTGACCCAATAGTGGTTCAGCAGTATGTTGTTTAATCATGTATTTGTGATTTTTAAATCTTCTTGTAGTTGATTTCCCTTTTCATACCATTGTGGTCAAAAAAGATACTTGATAGGGTTTCAGTCTTAAATTTATTGAGACTGTTGTGCCCCAGCATATGGGCTATCGTTACATTGTTCCATGTGAGCTTCAGAACAATTTGTATTTTAATGTTCTAGAATGGACATTCTGTACATACCTATTAAGTCCATCTGCTTTAAAGTGTCATTTAATCCTGATACTTCCTTACTGACTTTCTGTTTGAATGATCTATCCATTGGTGCCAGTGGGGTGTTAAAATCTTCTATTATTGTGTTGCTGTTTTTTCTTCCTTTAGGTCTGTTAATAATTATTGTTATATTTTGGTGCTTCTATGTTGGGAACGTATATGTTAGTAAATGTTATGCCATCTTGATGGATTGTCCATTTTTCACTTTTAAATGTTCATCTTTTTCTATTTTTACCACTTTTTATCTTGAAATCATTTTATCTAAGTATAGCTACCCCCACATTTCTCTGAATGCCATTTGCTTAGAGTATTCATCTTCCACCCCTTCACTTTGAGCCTGTTTGTCTTTGGAGCTGAGATGGGTCTCTTGAAGGCAGTATATAGTTGGGTCTTGTTTTTAAAGTCCATGCAGTTACTTTTCACCTTTTATTTATTTATTTATTTATTTATTTATTTTTTTAAAGATTTTATTTATTTATTTCAGAGAGAGGGGAAGGGAGGGAGACAGAGAGGGAGAGAAACAGCAATGTGTGGTTGCCTCTCACATGGTCCTCACTGGGGACCTGGCCCGCAACCCAGGCATGTGCCCTGACGGGGAATCGAACCAGGACCCTCTGGTTCCCAGCCCGCGCTCAATCCACTGAGCTACACCAGCCAGGGCTACTTTTCACCTTTTAATTGGTGAATTCAGTCAATTTAATCCTAGGGTGATTATTGATATATGAAGACTTACTACTGCCACTTTATATTTTGTTTTCTGATTGTTTAGTGTCTCCATTGTTTCTTTTCCTTTGTGTTTCTGTGTCCTGTTTTAGTTTGGTAGTTTTCTATAATCTTCATTTCCTCCTTTTCAATGTTTTATGTCTGAACTCTCCGTTATTCTTTTGTGATTACCATAAGGTTTCTTTTTTCCCCGTATTTTATTTATTTATTTATTATATTTTATTGATTATGCTCTTACAGTTGTCCCAATTTTTCCCCTTTGCCACCCTCTACCCAGCACCCCCACTCCCTAAGGCAACCTCCCCACCATTGTTCATGTCCATGGATCATGCATATAAATTGTTTAGCTACTCCATTTCCTATGCTGTACTTTACATCCCCATGGCTATTCTGTAACCAACAATTTGTACTCTTTATCCCCTCACCTTTCATCCATTCCTCCACAACCAGCTCCCTTCTGGCAGCCATCAAAACATTCTCTGTATCCATGATTCTGCCCCTGTTCTTTTTTGCTTGGTTTGTTTTTAGATTCAATTGTTGATAGACATACATTTATTGCCATTTTATTGTTCATCTAAGGCTTGTCCAGAAGATATCCAGCCATGTGATATGAAAAATAAAAACAGTCATTGAAGAAGATATAAGATACAAGAAACATTCTCTATAGGACAATGATGCCTTAGTCCCCTTCAAAATAGGCACCTTGGGACCTCATACAGTTCTCCCAATTGCCATCAGATGCCTCGTCATATCTTCCTGAATCTCATCCCTTTCAGAGATGATTTTAGTTTTGGGAAAAGCCAGAAGTCACAGGGTGCCAAATCTGGGCTGTAGTGGGGGTTGACTCATCTGGTGATTTCATGTTTCACAAAAAAACTCTGCACGTGATGATGCATGGGTGGGCGCATTGTCGTTATGAAGCTGCCAATCACCAGTTGCCCATAGCTGTGGCCTTCTGATTCATCTGAATAGTTTCTGTGGAGGACTGGTCAAGTTCAACACAAAATTTTATGCAGGTTCATCAGCCTCCTTGCTCAGTGATGGTCATTCACCGGTGTCTACTGCCCTCACTGACTAGTACAGTGAAGTCGTCATTGTTCACACATACGCATTCCAGTCCACTCTCCTTGTAACTCAGCTGCCAGGTTACATCAATGTTGTACAAACCTTTCTTGTTACATTAACAATGATTGGACTTTTTCCAGACAGACCTCATAGTTATGATCTTTTTCTTAAAAAAAGTCCCTTTAGCATTTCATGTAATAATGGTTGGATGATGATGAAAATTTTTTCTTATCTGGGAAGCTCTTTATCTGCCCTTTGATTCCAAATGATAGCTTTGTTGGGTAGAACAATCTTGGCTGTAGGTCCCTGACTAAAGTTTTAAAATATTAATTTGAGGAGGTTGGGGAAGAAAGCATGGTGCTACAAATGGATGCTTTTTTCTCTTTAAACTTTATATTGTAACTATTTGTTTAGGATCCTATTCTGAAACATAGTTGTAGTTTTCTTATTCTGTCAGTGTTTGTCACTTTACTCACTGTTTTGTGTACTTTAGTCTTTTTGTTTCAGGTAGAAGAGCTCCTTTCAACTTTCCTTGTAGTGCAGGTCTTGTGGTGGCAAATTCCCTCAGTTTTCCTTTGAAAGCCTTTGTTTCTCCTTCATATCTAATGGGTAACTTTGCTATATAGAGTATTCTTCTCTGTTGGTTCCATCTTTTAATATTTTGAATATATCATTCCACTCTCCTGTTCTGTAGCGTTTCTGCTGAGCAATCTGATGGGTTTTTCTTTGTAGGTTACTTTCCTCCCCAACCCTCCTCCCACCACCCAGCAACTGCCTGGAGAATTTTCTCTCTGTGGTTGTCTTTTGACAGTTTTAAATCAATGTGTTTTGGAGAAGGTCTTTTTTGCGTTGAGATAATTAGGTGTTCTTTTAGCTTGTTATGCTTGTATGTCCTTCCCTAGGTTTGGGAAGTTCTCATCAGTAATTTCTTTGAATAGGCTCTCTGTTTCCTTCTCCATCGCCTCTCCTTCTGGGACACTCAGTATCCTTGCTTTGCCATTTCTAGTGGAGTCTGGTAGAGTTCTTTCATTTTTAAAAAATCTTAGTTCTCCTCTTCCACCTGAACCATTTCTATCTTCAAGCTCACTGATTCTCTTTCTTCTAATGTTCTGCTCCATTTCCAGTACTTTCTAATACATTCGTCATTTCATTTATTGAGTTCTTCACCTCAAGAATTTGTTCGATTTTTTTTATAGTTTCAATGACTTTAGTAAAGTATAACTTTTGTTCATTTATTTTATTCCTGAGCTTATGAACTGCCTTTCTGAGTGTTCTTGTATGTCACTGAGTTTCTTCAAGATTGCTATTTCGAATTCTTCTATCATTTACTACACAATCTTCCATGACTTTAAGTTTGGTTTCTGAAGAATTTCATTTTTTTTCCTCTGGTTACCTTGGTTGTTCATGGTGCTTGATGATTTGTTCTTCTGCCAGCACATTAGCAGTAGTGAACACTTATTTAGGTACAGTTTTGACTTTAAAAATTCAACATATTGATAATACAGGTCTGTCTTTTGTTTTTCAGTAGAGAGTGCAATAGTGCAGTTTTTGTTTTCTCTAACCTGAGCTGCTTATGCCTCCCAGGTCACGTAGGGGGAGGACACCGCTATGACTGTAGGAATTGTTGTCTGGGTGACTGGCATGGTGGGTGCCCTCACTGTGTTCAGGTCATCCGTGTCTCAAGGCACCGCCATTGTAGTGCAGGGATGTGGCAGGTGAGGGGGGACTCTGTTCATGCCTGGTTAGGTGGTTCCTTCTGACAGTTAGCACTGTTGCACTGTGTGTGAGAGGCTAGAGATGTGTTTCTGCTGCTGCTACCAGTCCTTCTGGTGGTGGGAGCATCACTGCAGTTGGAATAGGGAGCTGGATTCTCGGTGCCAACACTGCTGCTCTCTCTCTTACCCTCCATCACCATCCTTGTTGTGAGGTTCCACACCCTGTCTCCTCTTCCACTCCCCTGTTTCCAGTGGGCCACAGGCTCAAACATGGTGTCCAGGAAATTGCAACTATGGGCACCATCCCTGTCCTTGCCCAGCCTGCCTCCTGTGTGTGTTACAACATGCCCGCCTTCCAGTGTACTGATGTGTGGGTCTCTTAGGTGACCTAATGTGTTGAGCAGAGGGATGTTTGTTGGATTATAGATGCTTGACTAGTTGTGGATTTGAGGAGAGATAAGAAGAGGTGGTCTTCCACTGCCATGGTGCTTGCCTTTTCATTTTCTTCATAGTGTCTTCCAAAGAACAGAAGTCTAAAAAGTTTGATTAAGTATAGTTTACCAATTTTCCAACTAGTTCCTCCTTCCTATACCCTATGTAAGAAATATTTGTTTATCCCATGGCTGCACAGATTTTCTTTTATTTTCCTTCAACAAGTTTTGTAGTTTATAGTTTTCAACATTTACATTTAGGTCTGTCATCTATTTTGAATCATTTTTGTGTATGGTATAGAGTAAAGGTTAGAGATTTTTTTCCCCTCACTTTTTTGGTTAGAGCACCACTTGCTGAGAAGACTCTTTCTCTGCATTGACTTACCTTGGTGCCTTTGTTAAAAATCAGTAGAACAAATATACGTGGGTTTATTTGTGTACTTTGCTTTGTTCCATTTATCTTTTTGTCTATTCTTACATCTACTACCTCACTGTCTTGAGTACTCTATGTATTAAGTCTTGAAATAAGATACTCGATGTCTTCCAACCTCTTTTTTCTTTTCCATTATTGTTTTGACTATTATATGACCTGCATTTTAAAATGTAAACATTACTTCTTGTAGGAAAGAAATTTTTATTTTTTCATTCAATACCTATATACAAAATTTTTTTTAAAAGATCAATTTTAAAAAGATTTCATATATTTATTTTTAGAGAGAGGGGAAGGAAGGGAGAAAGAAAGGGAGAGAAACATTGATTGGTTAGTTGCCTCTTGCACACCCCCAGCCAGGGACCTGGCCTGCAACCCAGACCTGTTCCCTGACTGGGAATCAAATCAGTGACCCTTTGGTTCCCAGGCCAGCACCCAATCCACTGAGTCACACCAGCCAAGGCCAAAGTTTTTATGAAACACACTGCAGGTTAGTTGTCTCTACTTCAAAAATATAGAAAGGTACAGAGAAGACTATTAAAATCTTCTGAAAACTTGCCACCAAGAGAAAAATAATCACCATTTTTGTGGTGATGCTTTTAGATCTCCTCCTCCCTTCCTCTGTCCCTCCCTCTGTTTTATTCTCCTTTTGTTCCTTTGTCCCCAGAAGGAATGAAGCTGGAGGAGGAGAGATATCTTGATATAGAAGCACATTGCTTGTAATTTTTGTAGCCTTAAGCCTTCACTGTGTTGAATATGTTTTCCTGATAGCACATTGAGGTCTGCATGCTTAATTTTTAATGGCAACACGGTTGATATGTATCATTATTACAGGCCAAATTTTTTAAACCTCTTTTCTACTATCGTATAATTATTTCCAAGTTTTTCCTACTATAAACAAAACATTTGCGTAAAAATGCATGAAAAGGATGTTTGTTGAAACTACAAAAATAAAAAAATTAGAAATGTTTTAAATTCAAAAACATTATAGTATATTCATAAACTAAAAAACTATCATCATGTAGGTGATGTTTGTTTACTCTTTGAGAAACATGTTCATGATGTGTAATGGAAAAAGAAATTATGAAGCAGTATGTATGGTATCCCTTTCTTCTAAAATAAACAGGGAGAAGTGTCTAGAAGAACATGTGCTAAAGACCTGTTGGATTTTGTGTGAGGTGAGGCAAGGAGATGAAAGGCGGATGTCTTTTCTCTGCCTTTGATAGTTGTCTAGATTCTTTTTATCTTTGTCTTGGGAGTCTTTGTGCTGGAATTAGGAATGCTCTTTGAATGCTTCTGTTCTTGCATTTAGGCTGTTGTCAGTTTGGTAGATAATCTATCTACTTGCTTCTCTAAGTACTTTTTTTCTTTCCTCACCTAATTTAAGCCTTATAGTTTGTGGCTTTTTTTTTTTTAATGAGATGCGTTGTCGTTCTGAATGTTAGTTCTGAATTTACTTTGTGCTGCTAGTGAGGCTCCCAGTCTGTTGATGAATTCTCAACTTGCTGGCCACTCAGCTTGCATTCCTCGGTGTTACCCTGTGAGTTACAGATGAGCTTTCAGGTGATTTCTCCTTCATCAGGAGCTTAACTGAAAACCTTTTTCTTCTGCTCATGGTGGAGGCATAGGTAGATACACTTTGCCTCCTCGCACAACCAAAAGAAGGACAACAACAAATTTAAAAACAAAAAATAACCAGAACTGACAGAAAACCGAGTTGTATAGAAGTCCAACAACCAAGGAGTTAAAGAAGAAACGTTCATGCAGACCCATAGGAGGGGTTGGAGAGGGGCAGCCGGGCAGAGAGGACTCACAGCAAGGCAGTTTCTGGAAGACTGGGGCGGGCGAAGTGGCAGTAGCTGGTAAACTGGGTGGTCTCACATTTTTGTGCAGATAAACTGGGAGAAACAACTGGGGAGCAAGACAGGCTGCATAACCCAGGGTTCCAGTGTGGGTAAATAAAGCCTCAAAACCTCTGACTGAAAAAACCTGTGGAGGTTGAGGTGATGGGAGAAATTCCCAGCCTCATAGGAGAGCTCATTGGAGAGACCCACAGGGTCCTAGAAAGAAGTACCCAAACCCACGCACCTGCAAATCAGCACCAGAAGGATCCAATTTGCTTGTGGGTAGTGGGGGAAGTGGCTGAAAGCCAGCCCAGAGCTGAGCAAGTGGCATTGTTCCCTTTCGGACCCCTCCCCCACATATGGCACCACAATACAACTACGTGGGTTGCCCCACCCTGGTGAATACCTAAGGCTCTGCCCCTTACATAACAGACCCACTGAGACAAAAAAATATGGCCCACATGACAGAAGAGAACAAAGCTCCAAAAAGAGAACTAAGCAATGAAGAGATAGCCAGCCCATCAGATGAAGAGTTCAAAACATTGGTAATCAGGATGCTCATCAGATGAAGAGTTCAAA
Organism: Micronycteris hirsuta; assembly: GCA_004026765.1. Classification (NCBI taxonomy): domain Eukaryota; kingdom Metazoa; phylum Chordata; class Mammalia; order Chiroptera; family Phyllostomidae; genus Micronycteris; species Micronycteris hirsuta. Next base: position 63,302 of record PVJI01005587.1, read on the forward strand.
GCACTGGTAATCAGGATGCTCACAAAAATGGTTGAGTATGGTTGCAAAATAGAGGAAAAAGTGAAGGCTATGAAAAGTGAAATAAAGGAAAATGTACAGGGAACCAACAGTGAGCAGTAGGAAACGGGGACTCAAATCAACAATTTGGACGAGAAAGAAGAAATAAACATTCAAACAGAAAGAATGAAGAAACAAGAATTCAAAAACATAAGGCAAGGCTTAAGAACCTCTGGGACAACTTCAGATGTTCAACATTGGGATCATAGGGGTGCCAGAAGGAGAAGAGGAAGAGCAAGAAATTGAAAACTCATTTGAAAAAATAATGAAGGAGAACTTCCTTAATCTGGCAAAGGAAATAGACTTCTAGGAAGCTCTGAGAGTTCCAAAGAAGTTGGACCCAAGGAAGCACACACCAAGGCACATCATAACTACATTAGCCAAGATGAAAGATAAGGAGAGAATCTTAAAAGCAACAAGAGAAAAGGAGACTGTTACCTACAATGGAGTTCTCATAAGACTCTCAGCTGACTTCTCAAAAGAAGCAGGCAAGAAGGGGCTGGAAAGAAGTATTCAAAGTCATGAAAGGCAAGGATCTACTACCAAGATTACTCCATCCAGTAAAGCTATCACTTAGAATGGAAGGACAGATAAAGTGCTTCCCAGATAAGGTAAAGTTAAAAGAGTTCATCATCACCAAGCCCTTACTATATGACATGTTAAAGGGACTTACCTAAGAAAAAGAAGGTGATCAAAACTGAACAATAAAATGACCACAAAGTATCAAACAACTGCACTAGTATCAACAACTGAACAACAACAAAAGCAAAAACAAACTAAGCAACTAGCTAGAGCAGAAACAGAATCACAAAAATGGAGATCACATGAAGAGTTATAAGCAGGGAGGGGTTGAGGAGAGAATTGGGGAAAAGGTACAGGAAAGAAGAAGCATAATTGGTAGGTACAAAATAGATGGGGAGGTTAAGAATAGTATAGGAAATGGAGAAGCCAAAGAACTTATGTGTATGACCCATGGACATGAACTAAGGTAGGGGGTTGCTGGTGGGAGGGGGCACAGGGTGAAGGAGAATAAAGGGAAGGAAAAAATGGAACAACTATAATAGCATAATCAATAAAATATATTTAAAAAATAATATAGTAGCCAAAACAAAAAGAAAACCTTTTTTTTTTCCTTTTGTTTTTATGTCTTCCAGCATTTCCCTGGTTTTCTCTAGGAAAAATGCATCACATATAATAAAGCTTCGTTTAAGGGATGTCTTTCTTGAGCTTGATGGAGACTAAGTAGATTGAATCAGTGGTTCTTTATGAATAAAAGTACTTGTATGGAACTATAAAACACAGTAATGATATCTAATTAAACAATTCTATCCTTGTTGATATAGATTGTTTTGATTTGACATGTATTTTTAAAAAGTAAATGTTATGCAATTGCAGGTTTCTTTTTTGGTGGCAAAAGATGCAGAATTGCATAAGAGTAAGCTGCAGTACTTTATGGAGCAATTCTACGGAATCATCAGGAACATGGACTCAAACAGCAAGGACTTATCTATTGCGATTCGTGGATATGGACTTTTTGCAGGAGTATGGCTCATTTTCTCTTTACCGTTTAGTTTTATTTGAGAGTTTAAAGGAATATAATTTACTGCATTTTTAAAGTATCTTGCACTTGTGACAATATCATTGTTACTTGCTTTAGTGTTAAATTGTTTATTGCCTGCTATGTGCTAGGAATCTGTATATGTATTATCTCAAATCCTTGTAAGTCCCCTGCAGGCATTTAGGGTTATTATTTCACTTTACAGATGAGGAATCTGACACCTAGAGAAAGTGAATAACTTGTTAAAGGACACAATTGGTAATAGAACCAAGACATAAATTCAGTTGTGAAAACTGGAAACACCATATTTTTTTCCACTATGCTGTGCTGCCTCGTTTATGAAGTAAAATTGTAGTTGATGGTATTCAACATCTTAAAAAGAAAAATTCTAGTGAGAGAAAGAGGTATATTTAAGAATAGTGAGAATACTCATAGTTATTTCCCTCTTAGTCGGTGTCTTCTATTATATGGAGAAAATCACTTGCTACCTCTCTTTCTATAAATTTATCCTTTGAATGTCTACTCCTTTGTTTAGGAGAATGATAGCTCATCTTTCCAGCCTTCCCTATCACTATTCATTTTATGCCTGATACTTCCTCATTTTCTTCCAGTTGTTTCTGTTACCTCCTTTAAATATACTTAGAGCAGAAGAAACGGTATGTAAGAAGGTTCAGAGGTAAACAAGACCATAGAATTTTCAATTTCATATGCTGTGGTCTAACCAACTTCAACTTGTTCTCCATGGTTAGATATGGTCACAGTGTAGCTAGAGCATGATAGACAAAGGAAGGCAGGAGAGAGGACTCTAAAAACAGAAACTCGTAAGATAGGAAGCTAGACTAGATCTGAAATCTAAAGAAGCCTTTGGGAAGTTTGAGGCTGGGTAGTAGCATTTATCAGATTTGTGAATTATAAAGATGGCTCATTGTGTTCAGTGTGGTATAACAGTGTATTCCAACTTTGAATTTAGTTCTTAGCCTCTTCCTCTGGGTGACTAGCCTCAGGGGGCCAGGGACTGCATCTTACTTGCCTTTAATACCTGCTATCTAAACAGTGCCTAGAATATAGTTGAAATCTATAGATGTTTTGTATATGAATAAATATTTAGAATATGTTTACAGATTAAATGACAGTTTTATAAGATATACTGTATTTCATGTCTGTATTCTCCACTAAAAAACTTTTTAATATTTAGTTTATAATTATGGCTTAACAGGACACCTTAAATGTTATTTTGACATTCATAAATTGATAAAGACTTATATTTACCCTTCCTAAAGTCTTGCAAGGTTATCAATGCAAAAGATGTAGACTTCATGTATGTTGAGCTCATTCAACGCTGCAAGCAGCTCTTCCTCACCCAGATGGACACTATTGATGACCATGTTTACCAGATGCCAAGCTTCCTCCAGTCTATTGCAAGTGTCTTACTTTACCTTGATGCAGTAAGTGGAATAATTAATTAAACTGAGCACAATTTTATTTAATCTCAGCTCTTCAAATAATGTGAAGGAGTTGTGTGAATTATATGCACTCAGCAAAGGCCCTGTTATGATTAAGGTGACATTTTTAATTAGTATTTTGTGTTACTAGAATTATGGTCATGCAACTACTTTTTGTTACTTGTTTCTAAAAGGTTAAGATTGCTGCTTGGGATAGGATTTCATTCGAAGATTCAGAAGGTTTTTCTATGATTTTTAAAAATGTAATCACAATTATAAATGTTAAATATATGCCCTACCTGGGTAGCTCAGTTGGTTAGAGTGTTGTCTCGATGTACCAAGTTTGTGGCTTCAATCCCCAGTCAGGGCACATACAAGAATCAACCAATGAATGCAGCCTTAAGTGGAACAGTATATTGATGTTTCTCTCTCTCTCTCTCTCCTTTTCCCTTTCGAATCTCTCTCCAAAATCAATAAATAAAAGTTTTTTTAAATTGTATTAGTAGATGGAGATAAGTAAAGTTTTTCATTTATCTAATATGTATCTAATTAAGTTGTAATTACTTTGAATATTTGTATTATTCCTGTGTTTACTTATTCCCTCCCCTAACTTTTAGTTTACTCTTCATTTCTGGTAGGTTCCTGAGGTGTATACTTCAGTTCTGGAACATCTCATAGTGGTACAGATAGACAGCTTCCCACAGTATAGTCCAAAAATGCAGTTGGTATGTTGTAAAGCCATAGTGAAAGTTTTCCTAGCCTTAGCAGAAAAAGGACCAGTTCTCTGGAATTGCATTAGTACTGTGGGTAAGTTTGGAATTCCTTTTTGTTTTTATTATAAGGAATAATGAACACTTAACATGTTATATGATATAGATAAAGAACAATCTGGTTGCCAGATTCTTTTGTATCTTTTAATATTTTGGTGTACCAAAATCTTTTTCTACTGTTTAAAAAAATTTTTTTAAATTTTCCTTGTGCTTCTGAATCTCTATAGTCCCACATGTAAAATTAAAGATTTTAACAAACTTAGAGAAAAAAATGAGAAGTAAAGTTATGTTCAAAAAATAATAGCTGTCATTTTTGTTGTCTGTTTGGTTATATTTTTCATTGTTTACTTCATTTTTGTTTTCATTTCGTTTTTTTCAGTGCATCAGAGTTTAATCAGAATATGTTCTAAACCAGTGATCCTTCAGAAGGTAAATTCTGAATCTAATGTTTTGAAAATTAGTCCTTTGTCACTGAAAGTTAGAAATGTTACTGTTTCTGTAAATATATAAAAGTAGCCCTTTTAGTTAGTAACCATGCTTTACATTTTGAGAAGTGTAGCATATAATTCTACTATATTTTTACGGGTGAATGAACTCCTAAGTTATGAAACATCCTTAAACATAAATTTCGTGTTATATACACATTTTTACAAGAAGGAAAGATTTCCTCTCTCTTGAAATTCTAGGAGAGCATATTGTACTTAGGTGTGTTATGGGAGGAATATCTGAGTTACTTAAAATTATAGGAAACAGAAGACTCGTAACTTTTTTTCAGCTTCCTTTTTTATTATACTTTTATAATCTACTACAATCGAATTATAGTCTCTTACTGGTAGCTGTATTAGCTTAGAAAATTCTGGAAATAAGAAAGTTCTGGCAGCAGTGCTTACTTTGTGAATTCATTAGTAAATACTGGGATGATGTCTTCCTGCCCAGGGTGCTGAGCCTGAATTGGAAGACTATCGTGCGTCAGGAGAAGTAAGAACTGGCAAGTGGAAAGTGCCCACATACAAAGACTATTTGGATCTGTTTAGAAGTCTTCTGAGCTGTGACCAGATGATGGTAAAATGACAATTTTAAAGCCATAAAATACCCTTGTTCCTCTTTATCATTCTGTATAGTTCATATACTTAAGACTTACTTATTTTAGAACTATATTTTACTGATTTTCAATAGTTTATTTAAAAAGTTTTTCTTTTAATACATCCAACTAATAATATAATAGTATCTTTATGGAAGAGCTATTCTTTTTTGTTAAAGATGAAGATATAAATACAATTTAATTGGTATGAAGGAAATTGGTGCACAGCTATTATGTATGTAATAAACTATATATATATATATATAGATATAGATATAGATATAGATATAGATATAGATATATTTAAGCCAGACTGTGGCACCATTTTAACATAGACTGACAAAGCTTTTAATAGTCTAGGAAAAGCAAATTTTGGTCAATAGATGATTCTTATCTGGTGAAAAATATTAGGTATTTTAATTGTTTTTTTATTGAGGTAAAATAGCAGTGTTACTAATTTTACCTACATAAGGTAAAACATTTCTTTCTTATATGATATAGATAGCCCTATATTTTGAGGTTAAGTTCCATAGAATATTTGACTTAGTAAATAAAGGCAAAGTAATTGGCTTATATTTTTGGAATGTTAGAATAGTGTCACTTTTAAGGAAATGATAGATTATATTTTTAAATCCATTTTGAGTATATATATATATATTCACATGTGTGTATGTGTGCATATATGTACACACATGTATGTACAAGTCTGCATTTGCACATACATATGGTGTGTGTGGTATACATGTGTATACATACAAACACAAATTAATTGGGGAAAATGCTTTAATAAGGATTGGCCTAAATCTTCTCATTTACTACCGTGTACTTATTTAGTATTTGCTACATGACTGGATAAGTTGTATCATCTGACCAAAATGATATTGGCCTAATAATTTAGGAAGATGTCTACAATTTGAGCTTGCAAACTTCTAGAGAAATCTGTTACAGTTTACACAGCAGTTTTCATAATACCTAAATGTGCATGTATATCTATATATATAAGCAATAAAAATGCTTATTTAGTATTCATTCTAGTATTCATTCTGATACTTTTTGCACAAAATTTTGAAGTTTATGATTTCTTTTAAAGGATTCTTTTTTAGCAGATGAAGCATTTTCCTTTGCGAATTCCTCCCTTCAAAGACTGAATCGTTTGCTGTATGACGAATTTGTAAAATCTGTTTTGAAGATTGTTGACAAGCTGGATCTCACACTACAAAAAGAGAATGCTGGGGAACAAGAGGTTAGAGCTTCTGTCACTGATAATTTTGCATCATTTGTATACCAACTCTCTTCGTAGATACAGCACATTTTTAGAGTATTGCAGGAAACTGGTTTCTTCAGCATTAATATGTCTTGTTGATACTTTTCTATTCTAATAGCCTAATGTGTAGAAAATGTTATCACTAGATTTTTTCAAAAAGTAATTTATTGTTTACTATGTTAAAACAATTTTTTTAATGAAAAGTTGTTTGCTAGGCTCATTTACTATTTATTCCTTAGCAACAGTGAAGAGTCAGATCTCATTTTGTGCAGAGGTGACCTTGTAGTAGGATAGGGAAACTTGAGATTCCTCTTGTTTATAGCTAAGGAAACTCCAAATTCAGGCTGCACAATATTAAATGGATTCTTGAGATAGTAGAATATAGACAATAGTCAGAAAGGGAAGAATGCACTCTCCCTTTTTTCCGTACCCGGTTTTCATGGCTTTTGGCTGCCAGCTGGGAATTGCTCTGCTTACATCTGGAGACTTTTAGCAACAAAACACTATGGTAATGAGACTAGTGTCAAAGGAGTTGAGTTTTAGTAAAAACGTCTAGTTTGCTTTTGAGCCCAGTGACTTTTTTTGTGGACTAGATGATTGTTAGAGTTAGTGCATATGCATTTCCGCGGTAATACTGTGAAGTTAGACAAGAGATAATGGGACGTATATGCAGAGAATAATAAAAAAAAAAACAGAAAAAGGTCATTTGTCACATGGTCTTTATTGCATTTGTAATCAAATTTTTATGCAGATTGATGGGAACACCAATTGTGTTTCGTTGCTTTTTTTTTTAAGATTTTATTTATTTATTTTTAGAGAAAGGAAGGGAGGGAGAAAGAAAGGGAGAGAAACATCAGTGTGTGGTTACCTCTTGCACATCCCCCACTGGGGACCTGGCCTGCAACCCAGGCATGTGCCCTGACTGGGAATCGAACCGGCAACCCTTTGGTTCACAGGCCCACACTCAATCCACTGAGCTACACTAGCCAGGGCTTTGTGTTTTGTTGCTTTTTATACCTTGTGTATGTCTGAATAATTTAATTTAAAAACTTGTCAAAAGGTACTTTGTAGAACTACATCAGCTGACAAACCTACTTTTAGAGCACACGTGTTTATCATTTGTGTTGTCTTCAGTGGCTTCCCTTGCACTCTCATTTTCTTCATGTTTCCCACTCTTCTTGCTTCGTTGCAGCAGGTCAGCTGTCACCTGAGGTAGCACATGCCAAATAAAGCTGGTCTCTAACCTTATCCTCCCTCACAGCTCCCAGCTCTGCATTCCTATCTAGTTGTTTAACATTTCTCCCTAAATTTGATAACACAGGTTAATGTGTGAATATTAAGTTACTGTTACTTAATACTGTGAATTATTTCTATTTCTTAGTTTGAAACTTCCAAGTCATTATTGGTATTTTGTAAAACTTCAAGTTTTAAAATTCTACCTCTGCCAAGGCATCATTGCTAGCTCCTTTAAGAAATGATATTTCTCCCTTTGTATATTTGTTTTTGTACCATTTTTATCACTTTATCATTTCCCATGTATCCTTTTATTTAATGTTTTCTGTGCATCCCATCTTTTTTCTCAAACTGTGAGCTATGAGGATCCATCAGTACTTTTTTCACTTTTGCATTCTTTCCTCATAGCATGGGGCCTTGGCTGTGAAGTCAGTGGGTCAGTTGTTTGTTGGATGAGAATGTGTGATAGAATGGCACAGTGTTTGTTTTGGTACAATTTTTAAGGATGAAAATGAACCGGCTGGTGTTTGGGTGATCCCAACTTCAGACCCAGCAGCGAATTTGCATCCTGCTAAACCTAAAGATTTTTCAGCTTTCATCAACCTGGTGGAATTTTGCAGGTATTTAAAAAATGTTTATTTAGTTATTTGTTTGTCTATTTATTTATTTTTAGGGAGAGGGGAAGGGAGGGAGAAAGAGAGGGGGGAAGCCTGCAGTTATTTTTTTTAATTCTAATTATTTAAGAGTGAAAATGATCAGTTATTGGCTATAATATAGGAAACATCCTTACACAGATGTAAGAAATAAAATAGCAAAAGACATATAATCTAAATGGCTTATATGAATCATTAAAATATATCTAAGTGTACCAGCTTGGAGTTATTATTTTTATATTTAAAAGATTCTTGGATAGGAAACAAAGGAGTGTGTTTGTGTTTGTATAAAAATGTTATATAATAGAATCGTAGACCTTTTCATTAATTTGCCTTATAATTTCAAAGCTCAGTAAAAATAATGACAAAAAATTTCTACATTAAGCTCTTCTATTTTTAAAGATATTTTATTGTTTATACTATTATACTTGTCCCACTTTTTCTCCTACAGTAAGCTTTTAATTTGTTTTTACAGAGAGATTCTTCCTGAGAAACATGTAGAATATTTTGAGCCATGGGTGTACTCATTTGCATATGAATTAATTTTGCAGTGTACACGGTTGCCACTTGTTAGTGGTTTTTACAAATTGCTTTCTACTGCTGTGAATAATGCCAAGAAAATAAAATATTTTGAAGTAAGTGTTTTTTAGAGGACATTAGATATGACTCTGTTTTTTTAGATTGCATGAGTGTATAAATACACTATAAAATATGAGATTATAGCATATTATACTCTAAAAATCTAAATTTATTATGTATTTGTAAAGAGTGCTATGTGAGTAGCAATTGGATGACACTCTTAAAAAAGTTAAATAATAGCATATTCCATTCTGATTTATAAGTACCTAGCTAGTTATGTTATGTTAACAGATGTTTTAAAGTGTGATCCTAGGACCAGTATCACCAGCATTACTTGGGAAATCTAATGCCCCCTCCATGCTTACTGGAAACACTGGGGCAAGGCTCAGCGCCCTGTGCTACCGGGCCACTCAGGTGGCTAGTGAAGTTTGAGAATAACTGGGCTAGTGTACCTAAGGCTCCAGTCAGTCATGAGCAGTCCCCCGGTTAATTACGGGATGAACAGGGTTCAGTGCTCCTAAGTGTTATATACTGGAAGATGGGGAAGAAGGAATGGACTTAGGCCTGTGGCTCTTGATCAGCTATCCACCTCCCACCTCATGCTCTGTTTCTCACTGGCTTCTGCCTGAAATGTTTTCAGAGCTAGTTTTTCCTTCCCCTCTGCATGAGAGGTTGGCAAAGTGAAAATGGATACATCCCTCAGAAGGAAGGCTGGGAACTACTGGTTTAAAGGACACAGAATTAAATGATTATTTATTATTCACTGTACTAATTTATATTTCACTATTTTATTCAACAGGGAGTTGGACCTAAGAGTCAGAAGAAGTCTCCTGAGGACCCAGAAAAGTATTCATGCTTTGCTTTATTTGCAAAATTTGGTAAAGAGGTAATCTTTAAATGATTTATCCAGTGTTATCATGAACTATTTGAAAAATCTATGCTTAACAAATTCGTAGTGATCATGAATGGTTTATTTACTTAAAAATTTGTTTCCAGATTCAAATTAAGGGATTAAAAAACACTAACACAGGAAGCCATGGTGCTACAAAAATCCCTTGAGTTTTCTTAAAATAATTTGGTGAAAACTCAAAATTAGTAGATTCTTTAGCTTTTCCATATATAGGGATTTAATGACTTGAAATGAACTTTTCCTAGGTCATTTTTTAATTTGAAAATGATCATGGTCTTGTAATATAGAGGCTACATAATCAGTTTTCACATTTGAGAATAGGTCAATACTTTTTAGTTGCTTTCAAAGCATAGGCTGTATTCGGGTGCACAGCACTGCCTTTCTTTTTCTGTCTTGTTAAGGTGTCAGTCAAAATGAAGCAGTACAAAGATGAACTTCTGGCCTCCTGTTTGACTTTTATTCTGTCCCTGCCACACGACATCATTGAACTTGATGTTAGAGCCTATGTTCCTGCGTTACAGGTAAATGCATTGTCTTGAGCCAAATCTATTTCATTTATATAGAATTTCCTGGAAAACACGGAAATATCAAGGTCTTCCCAAAGCAGTAACAGGAGGTGCTTACCAAACAGACGTCCCTGGTTTAAGTTCTGCTTCTGCTACTTAGTAGCTTTGGGACTTGGGACACTTGACTTGGCCTCACTGAACTTTCTTTACAGTTGGATTTGAGGATTGAACCTCCATGTGTTGAAATTCTGCAGTGTGTCACCAACCATGTAGACTAGTGGTGCTTGTTTTTCTGACAGTGAGCTGGGGTGCACCCACTTACCTCCAGCAGTGCCTGGCATTCTGGCACTAGAAAGACTTATTCATTAGAAACCACAATTAATTGGTGGTATTTTTCTCTTTAAATCTTAAATTCCCTGTGTTTCAGTCTACCATGTTTGTATTAACATATAGATGGCTTTTAAACTTGGCCTGAGCTATACACCACTGGCAGAAGTAGGCCTTAATGCCCTGGAAGAATGGTCAGCTTACATCAGCAAACAAGTAATTCAGCCCTATTATAAGGACATTCTACCTGGACTTGATGGATACTTGAAAACTTCAGCCTTATCAGGTAAGGCTTAAAAGAATTATGATGTGTATCTTAAATAAAATGGCCATGTAATAATCATAATACAACTACTGTTTGTAATTTTGTAACTTCTGAAATATGAATCCCACTTATTCAAAATATATTTTATTGGTATTTTTATAATCTCCCCAATTCATTTCAGTATAATCGGGACATAGGAAATATAACTGAAGCATTACACCTATTTTTCATTTTATTCTCTAATATCTTACCAAGCTTTATAAAATCTTCAAGGGTTACAATTTATCTCAAATATCTTGAACTCCTTATAGCTTCTGATACACTGCCTTATAAAAAAGTTTATTGACTCAATCAAACAGAAATTAAAACTGTAAGAGATTTCAGTAGTAATTTTATATTTTGATCTAATCTCATTTGATTTTTATTAGTTTTTCAAATATAACCAATGAAGCACTATTGTTAACCAGTTAAGAAGAATTGTCATAGGAGAAATAGGTTTGGGGAAAGGTTCAGAGAAAAAAAATTCCAGACAGAAGTTTAATCAGGCAAGAAAAGTAGTACTTGGAGTTGAGGGGAACAGATTTACTTGAGCCACAGTGAAAAGGGACATTGTTACCAGATGAAGCAAAAAGATTCAACTTAGAGAAAGACACTGAAGTATTGGTAAGAACTGAAACTTCACTATCATCAAAATAGAAAATCAAGTGTTACTTTGTAAAATTCCATCTATGTTAATCATGATTTTATTGTTCAACTTAAATATTGTTGTTTTGAGAACATTAAGTGAAAGGTGTGTGACAAATTTCATTCACTACAGAGTTCATGAAAGACTCACAATTTTGGGAGATATTTCTGTAAATGATAGTAATAACAAATATCATGTAGAGATAAAAAATACAAACTAGTTAATGTGTATAGCTTACTTAGGCTTTTAAAATTCACATTATGTAAGGTATGCTGCTTGTTGAGTAGTTCACTAAAAATTAATATATTTAGGGGCAAGTATCATTGTGGTGCTTTTAGTTGCTTTTCAGAATTTAGTTCTGTCAGTTAGCTCATTAAAATGATTAGTGCTTTTAAATTAATAAGAGAAATTATTGTGATTCTTTTAAACAAAGGATTTGTCTATTGATAATTATATGTAACTGTAGATAATCAGAAGATAGGGAAAAGCAGGGAGAAAGTAAAGTTAAATAACAAGAAAATCCATAATCATAAAGACAGCCACTATTTTTAGTAATGTTTTATTGGCTATATCAAACTTTCAGAACAGTTGTATTAATAGTAAAAGAATTCCTGTATACCCTTTATCAAAATCCAGCAGTTAAGATTTTTGTCCCTTATGCTTTATTATGACATGTACTTTCACACACTACGTATTGTGTGATAATGTGTGTGTGTGTATATACAGGATGGGCATAAAACTTTGTATATACACAAAGTTTTACAGGGTTTACGGTTGTTTGTATGGAAAATTACATAGTAATTAATAACTGTACAAGAATAAACTCTGGGCATTGTGTTCTCACAACTGTAAACCCACTTTTGCCCCGCCCTGTACATGCTGACATACACAACATATACTGACATCTGTGCTGACACACGTGAACCCTTAGAGTCAGTTGCAGGCATTGTGGGTATTTATGCCTAAATACTACAATGTATATTTCTTAAGAGCAAGGATATTCTTTCTTTTTTTTAAGATTTTATTTATTTATTTTTAGAGAGGGGGAAGGGAGGGAGAAAGAGAGGGAGAGAAACAGCAATGTGTGGTTGCCTCTTGTACACCCCCAACTGGAGACCTGGCCCACAACCCAGGCATGTGCCCTGACTGGGAATCAAACCCGCCATCCTTTGGTCTGCGGCCAGCACTCAGTCCATTGAGCCACACCAGCCAGGGCAACAAGGATATTTGTTTACATAACCATAGTATCATTATCAAAATCAAGAAAAATTAGGAAAAATAACATGGATACATTAGTCTACAGTCCATATGCAAATTTTTAGTTGTCGTGTTAATTTCTCTTTTTTTTAAGGTTTTATTTATTTTTAGAGAGAAGGAAGGGAGGGAGAAAAAGAGGGAGAGAAACATCAATGTGTGGTTGCCTCTCACACGGCCCCCACTGGGGACCTAGCCTGCAACCCAGGCATGTGCCCTGGCTGGGAATCGAACCAGTGACCCTTTGGTTCTCAGGCCAGCGCTCAATCCACTGAGCCATACCCACCAGGGCTTGTTAATTTCTTTTATAGCCATATTTTTATATATATTTCTTTGTCATCTAGATTTCAATCTGGGACCGTGCGTTGCACTTATTTGTTGTAACTTTGTAGCCTCTTTTAATGTGGGATAGTTCTTCAATCTTTCTTAGTTCTCACATCATTGACTTTTTTTTTTTTAAGATTTTATTTATTTATTTTTAGAGAGAGGAGAAGGGAGGGAGACAGAGAGGGAGAGAAACAGCAATGTATGGTTGCCTCTCACATGGCCCTCACAGGGGACCTGGCCCACAACCCAGGCATGTGCCCTGACCAGGAATCGAACCGGGACCGTCTGGTTCCCAGCCCGCGCTCAATCCACTGAGCTACACCAGCCAGGCTCATTGACATTTTTTAATATTATGGGCTATTTATTTTATAGATTGCCTTTCAGCATGGGTTTGTCTGATGTTTTCTCATGATGAGGTTAAGCTCATACATTTTGGCAGAAACACTCAGAACCAACGCTGTGTCCTTTTCACAGCATCATGATGGCAGTTGGTGCCATTACCAGTCATGTTCCTTTTAACCATTTAATTGGTGAGTGTCTGCTCCATCTTTTTATAGTTTTAAAGTAACTCTTTTCCCCTTTGTGTGAGTCAGTCATTTGAGGTCCTCTCCCTCTCACCTTCTTGAAGAATTGAGTCCTAAGGCCTTTAGGTGGTGTAGAGGAAGGTAGATGTCAGAGTAGCTATGGTGCTCCTGAGGAGCATGAGGATTGCAGCCCTGCGGGTTGACCTGGCATTGGGGTCAGAGCTGGAGCAGGGTAGGGGGCACTAACATGTTGGGGCAGCCTTATGAGATATGGGGGTTCAGACAGGGAGGATCAGGAGGGTGACAATTTTATATCTGTCTTACCTATACATATTTATATGTACATAAACATGCACACATGGAAAAATAAATGTAGAAATGGGATGAAAGTATGTGTGTATATGTATATGTAACACATATACAAGGTCTGTCCGGAAGGTTTCCAGCCATGTAGTATGAAAAATAGAGACATTTACTGAAGAAGATACAAGAAACATTGTATGTAGGACAATAGCTCAGTCCCCTTCAAAGTAGGCACCTTGGGACCTCACACAATTCTCCCAATCATCATTAGATGCCATGTCATATTTTCCTGAATCTCATCGACAGTCTGAAATCTCTTCCCTTTCAAAGGCAATTTTAGTTTTGGGAAAAGCCAGAAGTTGCAGGGTGCCAAATCTGGACTGTGGGGGTGTTGAATCTCCTGGACAATTTGACGTTTCACCAAAAACCTCTACACAAGATGTGATGCATGAACGGGCGTGTGCTCACGATGAAGCTGCCAATCACCAGTTGCCCATAGCTGCAGCCTTTTGAATCAGAATAGTTTCTGTGGAAGAATGTTCAAGCTTAACGCAAAATTTGATGCAGATTTGTTGCTCTCCTTGCTCAGTCATTTTGAATTTTGAATGTGACAGCCACACAGTGCACATGCTCATTCAACAGCATCTACCGCCCCCACTGACTAGTGAGGTGGAGTCATCATTGTTCACGCGTGCGTGTTCCAGTCCACTCTAACATTAACAATGGCTGGACTTTCCAGACAGACCTTGTGTATCTAGTTCTAGACATCAAAAGGGCCTGCTTGGGAGTAGTAACACCTTAATAGTAATGAGCAAACCTAGTGCCAAGATCATGGCTTTTAAATGTTATTTTCCATGAAAAAGAACTAGCATTCCTTGGGTAAGTGACTGGTTGTAGTTTGGGATAGAGAAAATATAAGATAAACCTAGAATACTGTATTTTCTGAAACATCCAGAAAGCAAGGAATTGTTCAAAGAATGATGGGAAAATGTCACAGGCAAAATTTAGGGTAATTTGGGCATCAAAGTAAATCATTCTAAAAAGAGGTTCTATTCCATTGGCTCAAGTAGGAAATATTGAGTAGAGATATAAATAAAATGAGTAAATTAAAAGTTTCATAATGTTTTTTGTTGCCGTGTAATAAGTTATCACATATTTAGCTGTTAAAATCAACACCCATAAAAAGCAAGAAAACACCCATCTATTATTTCACAGTTTTGTAGGTCAGAAGTCCAGGCAAACTCAGCTGGTCCTCTACTCAGAGTTTCAGTTTCATTGAGGTGTTGGCCATGCTGGGCTCTTCACTGGAAACTCTGGGTAAG
This sequence comes from Micronycteris hirsuta, assembly GCA_004026765.1. Taxonomy (NCBI): domain Eukaryota; kingdom Metazoa; phylum Chordata; class Mammalia; order Chiroptera; family Phyllostomidae; genus Micronycteris; species Micronycteris hirsuta. Next base: position 78,362 of record PVJI01005587.1, read on the forward strand.
AATTTTCTTTCAGTTTTCTTCAGGTTGTCGACAGGATCTGATATTCTCACTTCTTTGCTGGCTGATGGTCGGGGCTGATTCTCAGCTCCTGGAGGCCTATTTCTGGTCTTTGCTCATGGCCCCTCCATCTTTACATCCAGCAACAGCACTGCACCCTTTTCATGCTTCAAATCTCTGACTTCTACCAGCTGGAGAAAACTGCTTCTAAGGGGCTTGTGTGATTTAATTAGGCCTACCTGGTTAGTCTCCCGTTTGTTATGTAAGGGAACACAATCATGGGAATAATACCAGGTGGAAGGTCATAGGGCTATCTTAAAATTCTGCCTGTCACATAAACTTTTAAAGCACCTTAGCCCCAAACGTATGTTGTTTTACCCAATGACCATGCATAAAAATAGCAACTTTATGGTGGAGACACCTGGCCAATACCTCCTTGGCCAATTGCTATTAGTAGGACCAGTCCACAGCAATGCTTCCTGATAATGATTTGCTGAGAAGAATGCAGAGTTGCTCTGTGCCACTCCTGCCAAAGGTGCATGGTTTCTGTCTTCTTTTTTAGGCCATAAAGTCAGCTTAAAGCTCAGAAATTATTCTTTTGGTTTGCAGCCGTGCTCAACCCACTGAGCTACACCAGTCAGGGCAGCTCAGAAATTATTCTGATAAGATCCTGAATTTTTGCAGTCTTGGAAGATTACACAGAAAATAAAGAGAACTTTTCATATTATAGACAAAGGAAACCAAAGAAGTACATCCTTTAAAACTAAATGACCTTTGCTAAAATGTTAACTCATTTTGTGGTTTCTTTTCAGATTGACTTGACAACTTTATTTATTATACTCTTATATTCTGAAATAATCTGACACAACTTTAAAATAGCAGCCTGTTTTAGGGAGTCGATGAGATCAAATTGTTTAAAAGTAATACTAATGTGTTATGTATATTTCCTTGTGATCTTCAAATAAATATGTAAGTCTTTAAAAAAAAATCACTTCTACTTCCAATGTGGTAGTTATTGCTAGTTGTAACCCACATGAACAAAGACCTGTGGAGTTTCACAGTTGTGGAAAGAGATCCAGGCAGACAACAAAAAGCATAAGATTCTCTTGCTTATGAAAAAATACTCCTTCCTTGAAAATCAAGCACACACCCCCAATTGTATTTCTGTGCTATTGCTTCTGTAGTTTCAACCACTCATTATTTATAAATTATTACCAAAATTACCTCTTTCACTGAGGAAACTTGGAGTGGATAGTTGAAAATTGTCTGCCAGACTCATGGAGCCTGTGGGTACTCGTCTGCTGACACATTCGTTCACATGGTCCCAACTCCAACCTTGTTCTGGCCTGTAAAAACAAGAAGCAGAAGCACACAAACTTAAAAGTGATGCTTAGTAATTGGTGTTTTATTGCTATATTTTACTTATAAATTATTAGGTATTCAGTAATTATCCATTAATTAACTCAGTCCAAATTTTCAACTTATCAGTAGATCTTAGAAGTTACCTTTTAGCTAGCTGGCACGCTGCAAAACATAATTACTGGGAAATAAAAATTTTGCCTAAATAAAGATTCAGTTTATTTGAACATAATATTAAAAGTTGTGCAGGGTTGCCCGGCTGGTGTAGCTCAGTGGATTGAGCGCGGGCTGGGAACCAGAGGGTCCCGGTTCGATTCCCAGTCTGGGTTGCGGGCCAGGTCCTCTGTGAGGGCCATGTGAGAGGCAACCATACATTGCTCTTTCTCTCTCCCTTCTCCTCTCTCTGAAAATAAATAAATAAAATCTTTAAAAAAAGAAAAAAGTTGTGCAGGGCTGCTTGTGATGATGAAAAAGTCTGGAGATGGATGATAGTGGTAGTAGCACAACATTATGAAAGTTATTAATGCCACTTAATTGTACATTTAAAAATAGTTAAAAGGTTACATTTTGTGTTATATGTTCTATACCACAATAAAAGGTTATGGGGAGCAATGTTAACTTCCAGGCTTAGTAAGCCTGAATAAGTTTAGGAAAAACAAACCCAAGTAGAATAAAATGTATACTGTATTGTGCTTAATACTAAAAGGGAATAAAAGACATTTTATTAAACTTGTCTCATTTACCAAAGATGTGCCTTCATTAAACTTGTCTAATTTACCAAAGATGGATTCCTAAAATGCTTCTGAGCTAGTTTCTGCAAGATTTTAAAAAGTCTCTGGCCCATTTAAGGCGTTACACACAGTATCCTTATTTTCAGAGAATTTTATGAATATTTAGTTTCTATAAGCTTATTAATCTGTGTAAGTAAGTCAGAAAAGATCTTTAATTAAGAGACTTTATACCTCATTTATTAATACCCTCCAAATGTAGGAGAATATCACATACATAAGGAGAGAAGTAAAGGCCTTTCTGAAATCAGGCTTTTAGATACACAAACACATGGAGAGCTCATAGCTTCAGTTCTTCAATTTGAGTCATAGCTCAAGAGACAGAGGACACCAACAAAACACTGACTGGTACACATATCAAAGAGCTTTTTTTCTCAGTGTATGAAATTCTGAACTGATTTGATAATAATAAACTGATTAAAATAATAATAATACAAAGACATGGAAAACCAAGTCCTCTTTTCATCTCCGGCCCATCAGAGAGTAGATCTCTAGCATCTATACACAGAAGGTTACCAAATGGACAGCAGACCATAAACCCAAATTCTCAGACGCTGCTCCCACACGTGGGGACCAAACCGAAAACATGAAATCACATGAAAGACAGGAACTAGAGTAGCGGAAAGCTGGATAAAGTTTTCTTGTCACTTGGAAATCATTTCTTGGAGCTAAAAAAAGATAGGCTGGGATTAAGCCACCTGTGAGGCGTCTTCCAGCAATGCAGCTTACCTGGCTCTGCCAGCAAACAATAGGCATCTCCATAGCTAGTGAGAAGCAACTTTATAGCTGTAAAATTATGACTCTATGCTGATATAAATGAACATGTGTCAAAGATTTTATTTACTAAGTAATTAATAAAGGAACTAGTAGGATGTTAGAGCTGGTTTCTATAACCTGAATCTAACCACAAGAAAACATTAGACAAACCCAAATAGAGGGACAGTGTACAAAATTACTGGCATATAATTTTAAAACTGTTTAAATCATGAAATGCAAGGAAAGACTGAAGAACTGTTTCAGTGTAAAGGGTACTAAATAGACAAACGACAAAATGTAATGTGATTCTGAACTTGGGATCAATGCTAGAACCTGAACGGGGCTAAGGATTTAATGTGGGCAGTGTCCTGATTTGGATGTTGTGTGGTTGTCATATAAAAAAATATTTTTGAAAATAATTATACACTTACATAAAATTTTGATGTATAGTATAAAACTTTCTTTCCTAAAGCCCCACCACATCTGATTATTACTTTAGCGTATCTTCTGCCCAATCTCTGGTTCATATGGTTCTCCAAGGGACCGTATTTCTTTGTATAGGCAATGATATTTAACACCAACAGAGCCACTATTAATATATTTTCATTCTAGAAACATAATTTTCAATTATAATTAAAGTTAGTATTTTTGTCCTGATTGGTGTGGCTCATTGGGTTTGGCATCATCCTGCAAACTAAAAGGTCACCCGTTTGATTCCTGATGAGGGCACGTGCTTGGGTTGCAGGCCGGGTGCCCAGTTGGGGGTGTGCAAGAGGCAACCAACTGGCCACTGTTTTTCTTAAACATTGATGTTCCTCTCCCTCTCTCTAATAATAAATAAATAAAATCTTTAAAAACTTAGGATTTTAATGTCTCCATTTGGTAATATATTATGTTCACCCTAATATTCATCAAGTAAATAAATGAATGCTTTTTAAAATTGACATTTGTTTTCTGTTGATAGATGAGAACAAGAATACCTGGGAGGTGTCGGCACTTTCTCGGGCTGCCCAGAAAGGATTTAATAAAGTTTTGTTAAAGCATCTGAAAAGGACAAAGAACATTTTATCAGTAAGAAATCCCTTGCATTTTCTTTACCTTTAATATTACAAAGATCAGATTCTAATGCTTGTGAATAGAAAAAGTCTTCATTTAAAACATTAGTCTCACATATAAATTAGAGTGCAATATAGAAATAATTTCAATATATTTTTAGCAATAAAAATGTAGCTAAATTAACTGTTTGGTTTATTGTCTTGATCTTGTTTTCCTGTTTGTCTCCTTTTTAAGTAAAGTTAGTGGATAGTAAAAAGTAATTAGTTCATATTCAGTAAACAGTGGGAATACTGGTATTATATAAGATTGATTTATTTACTGATTGAATATTAAATAAATAATTTTGTCAAGTGTAATTCATGTCATTTTTTTCTGATGTTAATTTGTTGACAATATTATTCAGACATGGCATAAAATGTAAATGATGTAAATAAAGAAAATTGAATTAGTATAGGGAAAATAACTTGGTATAAAAGAAAAATTAAAATTTGCAAAACTTAAAACAAAATTTTAAGAATTAAATTTATTGGGGTGACATTGTTTAATAAAATTATATAGGTTTCAGGTGTAGAATTCTGTAATTACACCATCTGTATACTGCATTTTGTGTTTACTACCCAAAGTTAAACCTCTTTTTGTCACCACATATTTGACCCTCTTTGCCTTTTGCTTCTTTCCCCACCTCTCTTTCCCTTTGGTAACCACCATGCTGTTGTCTGTATCTATGAGTTTTTGTTTATCTTGTTTGCTCATTTATTGTTTTCAGTTTTATATCCCATATATGAGTGAATTCATATGGTTCTTGACTTTTTCTGTCTTTTTATTTCACTTAGCATGATATTCTCAATGTCCATCCATGTCACAAATGACAGTATTTCATCTTTTATGGCTGAGTAGTATTCCATTGTATATATGTACCACATCTTCTTTATTTGATTCTCTATTGAAGGACATTTCGGTTGTTTCCATGTATTTGCCACCGTGAATAATGCTGCAATGAACATAGGAGCACATGTATCTTTACAAATGTTTTCAAATTTTTCAGTCAGATACCCAGAAGAGGGCTTGCTGAATCATGTGGTAATTCTGTTCTTAATTTTTTGAGGAACCTCCGTACTGTTATCAATAGTGGCTGTATATTCCCACCAGCAATGAATGAGGATTCCTTTTTCTCCACAACCTCTCCAACACTTGTTATTCCTTGTTGTGTTGATGAAAGCCATTCTAACAGGTGTGAGATGGTAGCTCATTGTAGTTTTGATTTGCATTTCTCTAATAGCTAGTGAGGTTGAACATATTTTCATATAATCTGTTGGCCATTTCTATGTCTTCTTGGAGAAGGTGTTCAGATTCTCTGCCTATTTTTTTTTTTAAAGATTTAATTTATTTATTTTCACAGAGAGGGGAAGGGAGGGAGAAAGAGAGGGAGGGAAAGAGCAATGTATGGTTGCCTCTCACATGGCCCTCACTGGGGACCTGGCCCGCAACCCAGGCATGTGCCCCGACTGGGAATTGAACCGGGACCCTCTGGTTCCCAGCCCGCACTCAATCCACTGAGCTACACCAGCCGGGCTCTCTGCCTATTTTTTAATTGGATTGTTTTTTGTTGGTGGTGGTGTTGAGTTGTATGAGTTCTTTATAATATATTTCGGATATTAACCCCTTATTAAAGGTGTTGTTTGCAAATACCTTCTCCCATTTTGTGGTTGCCTTTTTGTTTTGTTGCTGGTTTCTTTGCTCTCTGTAGAAGCTATTTAGTTTGATATAATCTCATTGATTTATTTTTGCTTTTACTTCCCTTGCCTTTGAGGGCAGATTCATAAAACCCTCTGTAAGACCAAGGACCACAAGTTTAGTAACTATGTTATCTTCTATGTATTAATAGCTTACTGTTTCAGCTATTACATTTATTTAGGTCTTTGATCCATTTTGAGTTAATTTTTGTATATGGTGAGAAATAGCAGTCTAGTTTTATTCTTATGCAATGCGTCTTCCAGTTTTTCCAGCACTATTTATTGAAGAGGCTTTCTTTTCTTCATTGTATATTTTTGGCTCCTTTGCAAAAATTATTTGCCCATTTATATGGGTTTATTTCTGGGCTCTCAATTCTGTTCTGTTGGTCTTTGTGTCTGTTTTTCTGCCAATATTGTGCTATTTTGATTATCCTTACTTTGTAGCATAAAAATTTGAAAAATTATTACTGTCTAGAACTGGTAATGCAAACTTTAAGGTAAACTCTTCCCTCCTCATTATTTTTGACAGTTTTTTGGTTGAGAGACTTGAACAAAATTAGAATTGTTGTCTAATTTTTTTAAATTATTTTATTACATACATGAAACAAGGTAAAAGTATTTCAGCCTCTCTTCAGTGTTGCAAAATAAAATTTCTTTACAGATACACCACCTCTGTTCCCTAGGACAGCTCTTTTCAATGTCATTGTGCTGCTTTTACTCGCTGACATTTGTACTGTGGTGTAATGATGGGTAACACTGTTGGCTCCTTAGCACTTTATTAAATCTTGATCCTTGAGCAGACATCTTTTTCCTATTCTGTGTGATGAGACAGAGCGTTTGCATAAAGCAACCTGCTGCATAGTGAAGTGTGACAGTCGTCTTCAGGAAAAGCACTTGTGTGATGCTTTCTGTGAGCTTTGAAGTAAGGTAGCCACTTATTTTTTTCAGGAACATATTTATTTGAAAGAACAAAAGACAGACATACTGGCTATTCAGTATTTGGCAGATATTTTTTTTTTTAAAGATTTTATTTATTTATTTTTAGAGAGGGGAAGGGAGGGAGAAAGAGAGGGAGAGAGACAGCAATGTATGGTTGCCTCTCACATGGCCCTCACTGGGGACCTGGCCCGCAACCCAGGCATGTGCCCCGACTAGGAATCGAACCCGGACCCTTTGGTTCCCAGCCCGCGCTCAATCCACTGAGCTACACCAGCCAGGGCTGGCAGATATTTTTTATAAATAAATGGTGAGCCTGTCACTCTAAAGAAAACATCTGAGAATATTTCTTGGCAATGATAAAATCTAAGCAGTTATGTGAAAGTTAAATTAAAATTTTAAGGCTAGTGATGGAAAACTAGTAACCATCACTATGAGCTTGACAGCTCCTCAATACTTAAAAAAGATTTTTCTGATGACATTGGTAGTAATATTACCAAGTGTGATTTTTTTGCATATATAATGAATTGTGTCAATATTTGGTAGATCTGAATAACCCAGTGAACCAATAACTTAAGATGATCAATATATTATGTTATCAGACCATGCATGGGTAAAAGAAATCCACTCAATGTGCAAGATAAACCCGTGGATTTTAATGTAATAGGGTATATAATATTTATTGATAAAGTTTCAGGTTTCTCATTGTAATTAATCTCTAAAATCCTACCACTTGCTTAGTGTTGGTGTACCATCAAATAATAATCACCAATCAACTGAAAGAATATCAAAATACTACCACTTGCTTAGTGTCGGTGTGCTATCAAAGAATAATCATCCAGTTATCTGAAAGGAATATCAAAATACTATTTCCTCCTTCTCTACCTTCCAACTGTAGCCCTGATAACATAAGAACTGTCTTCTAGTGAACCAGACAGTAAAGTAATTAAAGAATTTCATTTGTCTAAGGTTTTTTGTTTGTTTGGAAAATACAGGGTGGGGCAAAAATAGGTTTACAGTTATTCATATGATTTAATACATTAATTAATGAATAATAATACAAGAATAAATTTTGGGTTTTGCATACTCACAACTGTAAACCTACTTTTGCCCCACCCTGTACAATTACTTTTCCTAAAAATATTTCATTTGTTAACATATAATGGGTTTATTTTTTAATAAAATAATTATTTAAATTATCAACATTTATCTAATATATTTATCATTCCTCAATATTTAATATGATAAATATATCATATTTATAAATTATAATTTATATGTATTGATATTATTTAATATATTTACTCTATGGATGATACTAGATAAATATTGATAAATATGACCAATATTAAAGCTCTTTTGGGGAATCCTTAGTATCCAATTTTAAGGGTATGAAGGGTTTTGCTAAAACTTTGGACTAGAAAATGGACATTTAACTGCAAAGTTGGTAGAGATGTGACTTCATAAATTTGCAATAAAATTAACAGCAGTACTGTGTAGGATATAATGAACCATTGGAAGACATTAACAATAGAGAAGGTTGTAAAATAATTTTTCTCTTCTCTCATAATTCTCTTTAATTTTTAATTCAATTTCATCACATTTAATGCAATTGTTCAATTACAGAATGAAGCACTGTCCTTAGAAGAAATAAGGATTAGAGTAGTACAAATGCTTGGCACTCTAGGAGGAAAAGTCAGCAAAAATCTTATAACAGGTAAATAAACTTTTCTTTAAAATAAGTAAACCTCTATAGATATATTTGTGCTTGAATTTAGATGTATGAAGATCCTCATATATTCGGATATTTGCTCCTATATGTGATTTACATATTTTCAAATAAGGTTACAAAGAATAATTACCTAATGAGGTGCTTTGATTGTACCCAAGCAATGTGATTATTCTGTATACCACTAGGGAAAATGTCTTAGTTTGAAATGTTAAAGATATTTTATGTTTTAAAACAATATTTTCACATGGTTTTCTATATTAAACGTTGTGTCAGAAATTCAAAGTCAAAATTTTGTAAACCTGGTATTTTTAATATTTGGATATTTTGAGAATGGTTTTTGAGAGAATTAACATTTTTGTTTCATAAGAATTCATCTTTATTTTTACTTTTGAAATTTCATATTTAGTATACCAGTGACTTTTGGTTATTTTAAGAAGTTACAGCCTATGTTGGGAAAGTAGTGTAATAAAGAGATTTTTAATAAGAATATCATTTATCGTTTTTCCACAGACTACCTTAAGTCTTTGCTGAAATTGAAAATTCAACATCCCAGACTGTTAGACTTATTTAAAAATAATATTAATTTAAATTAAATTCAAAAAGAGTATAACAGTGATTTCTAATATAGATACATGTGTGAAGTAACAAAAAAAAAAGGAATGAGGAAAGAAGTGTTTAACTTAAAAGTATAACAAAGTACTCTGGTTTCACTAATGAAATGGTATTAGAATGATTTTGAATGAAAAAAAAAAGTTCTTCTTAATCTTTTTTAACAGCTGCATCCTCAGATGAAATGATGAAGAAATATGTAGCATGGGACAGAGAAAAAAGACTCAGTTTTGCAGTACCATTTAAAGACATGAAGCCTGTCATTTACCTGGATGTATTCTTGCCTCGGGTTACAGAACTGGCTCTTTCAGCTAGTGACAGACAAACTAAAGTACTTTTGTTTTTCATTTCACTCATTCTTTAGAGTCTGTTGTTATTAAAACATTTTTTTGTTAGGAAATAAGTAATATATTTTAGCCATTCCAGTATTACTAATTTTACATTTTCTGTAGTGAAGTAATTACAAAACTACTTAATTATCAGAAGTAGATGTCATTGATAAATGAAAGTTAAACAGAAATCATCTTACTAGATGATAACCTGGCAAAACATTAATATACCAAAAACTTTATATTGGAAAATGCAGTACAAAAGGCATTTAAAAGTGATTTTTCAATCTGTCCTTGATTATCTTCTCAACCAAGGAGACTAGAAACATATAATTTCAGGTGTTTCTTTTAAGTTATAAATTTTCAGAATGCTTCAGATATTCATTAAAGTAGTCATAATCGAAAATGTGCCAACAAATGAAGCAAAGTTCTGCACCGTGGCAGCATTGAAATTGATTTCTTATGATGTATTAGTCTCAATAGCTGAAGCTTCTAAATTTCAATGAACTCTTGAGTAAAGATCAAAGTGAATAGAAAAGCATTAATTTTATACAACAAGAAATGCTTCTTCCAGTTCATTTATATTTGGGTATGGTAGTTGTTTTTTAAAGGGCTAAACTGAGTATTATTTCAAAATGTTGTTCTCTTGTTAATTTGAAAACTTAAACTTTTTTGAACTCCTGGCCTATTTTAGGTTGCAGCTTGTGAACTTTTACATAGCATGGTTATGTTTATGTTGGGAAAAGCCACTCAAATACCTGAAGGTGGTCAGGGTTCCCCACCCATGTACCAACTCTATAAGCGAACTTTTCCTGTGCTACTTCAACTTGCATGTGATGTAGACCAAGTAAGTGATTGATTTTGAATCTGAAACAGTTGCAAACGAATTTTTTTAAGTTCTGTCTAGTTCAGTGAACATTAGATTTTGCTTCACATTAGAATCACCTAGGGATCTTTAAAAAAAGAGTGCTGCTGCCTGGCTGCTACCCCAGACTCCGATTTAATCCCTCAGGAATTTGACCTGGGGATTACGACTTTTAAAGGTTGTCCTGGTGGTTCTTCGTGTGCCACAAAGTTTGGGAGTCGCTGTTCTGGTTAGGGTTGAGTCTAGGCATCTAAAGCTGAATTAACCATTGCCCCTCACATGTAGGGACTCACACAGTAGTCATGAAAGAGATTGGAAATGTTGGCACATGGCCTATTCCTGGACAAATTCTTACTGCTGTCATGAAGCAGAAGACAGTGGAATTCTCAGTTCACTTTATTAAGCTCGCGTAACTCTGATATCAGGGTTCACAGATAAAAAAGAAAATGAAATGAAAAACTCATAAGTATAAATGGAAAAATCTTCAATATATATGAATGAATACAATCCAGCAGTATTGAGATGCACCATGGTTAGAACTGGAAATTTACCACAGAAAGGATTTTAGAAGCACTGCTCTTCTCTGTAGAAGCCCAAAGAGCATTTGTTAGCTCCTGGTAAGCTAGGAATAGTTTACTATTATCTTACTATGATAAAGAATGTCTGCCTGAATGTCACAGCCAAATCATCCCCAGGCCTGAAGCATCAGTGCTGCCTTCTGCTTTGGCTTGGACAGAGCCTTGGTGAACAGTGATGTGGCCTATTCTTAGGTGCCTCCAGGACCTGCAGGAGCCGTGCCTGTGGCTTGGAGTTGTTGGTTGCTCAGTATAGCTTCATTTACATTTAGTTAGTTATTTACAGTTGTTACTATCTGGGCTTTTCAACTCAGGCTGTGAGTTTCCTGAGGGTAGGGACATTAGAAAGGAAGGAGAAAAGATTATTATTTGTAATACAGTTTTTTAACAATCTGGAAATCTTAAGGGTGTTAACTGATAAACTCTAAGCGTTAATAGAGCTGGAAGCTGGTAAATTCTTGTATATCGGTATCCTCATATATGTCATATATTACTATTGACCATTTGAAAAATATGTTTACAGCATCCCATTCATAATAGAATTTACACACACACAAGTGTACACGCATGAGGTCTGTCCAGAAAAAGTCCAGCCATTGTTACCATAACAAGAATGGTTTGCATGACGTCGAAGTAACCTGGCAGCCAAGGAGAATGGACTGGAATGCACATGCGTGAACAATGATGACTTCATTGTACTAGTCAGTGGGGGCAGTAGACACTGTTGAGTGAGCATGTGTACTGTGCAGCCATCATATTCAAAAGGATTGAGCAAGTAGAGCAACAAATCTGCATAGAATTTTTCATTAAGCTTGAACATTCCTCTGTAGAAGCTCTTCAGATTATTCAGAAGGTCACAGCTATGGGCAGCTGGTGATTGGCAGCTTCATCACGACCAGGTGCCCACTCATGCATCACGTCTCCTGCAGAGGTTTTTGGCAAAACATCAAATCACCCAGATGACTCAACCCCCCTACAGTCCAGATTTTGTGCCCTGTGACTTCTGGTTTTTCCCCAAACTAAAATCACCTTTGATAGGGAAAGAGATTTCAGACCATCGATAAGATTCAGGAAGATACAGCAGGGCACCTGATGGGAATTGGGAGAACTGTGCCGGGTGCCAAGGTGCCCACTTTGAAGGGGAATGAGATACCATTGTCCTATGTACAGTGTTTCTTGTATCTTGTATCTTCTTCAATAAATGTCTCTGTTTTTCATATCACATGGCTGGATACCTCCTGGACAAACCTCATGTATCTCTATCTATATATACACACATATAGTCTAGGAATAAATTTCCACATGCTAGGCAAACATCTTATGAATAGAAAATGAATATGTTTTGTACCTAAGTTAGAAGAATCAATGTTGAAAAAGAAAAACTGCCAGTTCTTCCCAAATCAGTCAGTGTTTGGTAGCATTCCAGCAAAAAGCCACAATTAGGTTCATTTTGAACCTAAAAAGTTACTCTGAAGGAATAATTGCTTGAGCCTAACTTGAGAAAAATTTTGAAAGGATGGAGTACTGAAGGGAGTCTTACCCTAACAGATGCTAAAAAGAAGCCACATTAACTATAACAGGGTTGAACTACTGCACAGATAATTTAGTAGGAGTGCCTCGTGGTTAGGAAGCGGATCTGTACATGCATAAAGATGGTAAATTTGGTAGAAAGGACATTTTAAGTTAGTGAGAAATGGATCGTTTACTAAATCATATTAGTCCAGTTGACTATCATGAAAAATTAATCTCAAATTTAAAAGACTTAGAAGGAAAAACAAACTAAATATATTATAGAAAATATAATGAATTTATAGCATATTTCTATCTTGATTGGGATAGTATTTTTCATTGGTAAAATACCTTAATATAGCAACAATGAAGCTAAAAATGAAACTCCATATTGTCACCTCTTTCTCACTCTTATTCCCCAACACATTTTTATAAATGTGTGTGTATTTTGTTTTATTTTTTTTGAAGTAGGATCATAGCATTCAAAAATGCTTTCTTTTTTTTTTTTACAAAATTTGATTTAGATAGATTTTGTTATTACTACATTAAAGATAGGTATCCAAAAAATTGTGCTTTCATAAAGTTTGCATAGGGAGGTTTTCCTATGAGATATTGAAGGCAAATATATAGAAGAAATATGCTAATATTGAGATAATTTGTCTTTACAAATGTTTAAAACTACGGAATGGCACAAAAACCACAGTTTTAACATACACATTGTGGAAAAAATGTTTTTGCTATATTCTACTGAAGATATAAGATCGAAAAATAGGCAATGGATAAAGAACAAAAATAGACAGTTCATAAAGAAGTATATATGGCCAATGAACAATTTAAAAATATTTAACTTTTTTAGTTAAAAAAGGAAATTAAAATGGTATTATTTTCAGCTTTTGTCAAATATTTTAAAAATTGACAGTGTTGATATTGCCAAGCATGTAGGGAAAGGGCCCTGTGAATTCCAGCTGGTGAGAGTGTAGATTCGCATGGGCACTCTGCAGGCAGAGCAGAAGGCTCAGTGATCTGCAGCCCTTGTCCAGTAGTTTCGTCCCCAGCGATGTACTCAGAGTAGTGTGTGTAAGACTTTTCACTGATTTCTTTCTGTTTGTCACACATTAGAAATATCTGCAGTTCTAATAGCAAGAATTGGGTAACTGGATCATAGCATCCATGTATGAGATATTGGGCAGCTAATAAAAATATTGATAGAGCTTATGTATTTATAAGAATATTCAAAATTAAGAGGAAAAGTGGTTACAGAAAAGTGTATTTATTTTTATATACATACTTTTAAACATGTATAAATAAAATATTTTGAAAGTTAACAGCAATTTTGAATGTAACAGTGTTTACCTTAGAGGGGATAAGGTTGTAGATGAATGGCTTTCTACATTTTCTACAGTTCCTCTGGGGGGGGGGGGGGTGTGTGTGTGTGGTATGTGTGTAGGCAGGCGTACAAATGTGTCTTATATACTAAGGATAAAACAGTAAAATTCTTTTGAAGAAAAAAAGTGATAGCTTAAGACCAGTTTAAATTTTCATACCAAAAAGTAAGACCCTTTTATTTTGATTAATACTAAAAATTGCTTCAAAGGAAGGTTAGAAAGACTTTTTTTGTTACTAGAACAATGTCCAGGTACAAAAGGTCTCTGTGTTATTTGGTCTGAGTCCTGAGACATCTTACATGGTTTTTGAGGTGGTAGTACTCATACCACGGTGCTTCATTCTTGAAGTATCAGTTGAAAAATAAAACCTTCCTGAATTTCTAGTGCTCCTGTGGGAGCCCTAGTCTTGTGAGACACAGAAATGTGCAGCGTTTAAATATAGGGAATGTTTCCCTTCACTTTCACTACAGACATTTTACTCTTCATATATAATGAGGGTTAGATTTGTCTAGGTAAGTGCTCTGATCCAAAGGAATAATAACCGTCCTCTCTCCCAAGATGCTCACATGGTCACACCAGACTAGGCCACTAAGTTAACTCCCAAGGTTCCAGAAAGATAAGCACTGTTTCCTTGGGTATTTCCTTTTAGAAGGGAGGGGCCCAGGTCAGAAGACACCCTGGATTATAAAAGCCAGAGACCCACAGGGCTCTCTGGCCCCTAGAGAGACTTTATTTACATTCTGGAAGTTTAAAGTGAGAACTCAGAAATCTTTTCCATCTTATCTTCAAGGAGTAAGGATTTTTTTTCTTCCTTTGGGTGGTAGTGGGAGAGGCAGCTATCTTCTCCAGTGATGCAATTTTTTTTTTTTTTTTTACAGTGATGCAAATTTTGAAGTGTGGCTTTCTTTTTGTCTCTGCAATGTGTGAATTGGAGCGTAGGGAATCATGCACTCATTATATGCTTTTTAGTTACATAATGATAATGTCTCTGCTCCATAATGCCTCAAGGGCATGTTCAAGATCAAATTAATAAAGATGAATTATTTTTAAAAAAACAGTATCTACCCTAAATTGCCCTTTTACTTAGATGAACAATGAGTTGTAGTGTATATTTTTCCCTGCTGAACTTTTAGGGAGGAGAAAATGGAAAGAATCTGCTCTTATACTACAGAATTTAACTAGAAAAGGAAATTAATAAAACCATGGTAGTAAATTATCACTTAATGTGGCCTCTGCCATATATGAAACTCTTTTCCAATATAAAATTACTTTAACGTGAAGAAAATAAGCTCTAGTATTTTTTCTTCAGGTGACAAGGCAACTGTATGAGCCACTTGTTATGCAACTGATTCACTGGTTCACTAACAATAAGAAATTTGAAAGTCAGGATACTGTCGCCTTACTAGAAACAATATTGGTGAGTAATGGCTGATTCTTTTCCTTCTATTCCCATTGACTTATATTTTAATGTGTATTGTTAATGTTATATTTTATATGTTAATGTAAAATGTTATATTTTAATGTATACTTAGTTCTTTACGCAAAGTTACCAGTCAAATACCAAAATAATAACATTTAGCTGGATTATATTACCTTTTTTCTTTTGTTTTAGAGAATTGGTGAAATGGCATTTTAATAATCAGGATACCATATTTATGTGCTTAGTGATACTTTTAAATATCTGCAAGCAAATATTCACATTTTATTTGTTTTCTGATTTTTGAAAGAATGGTTATAAATTTGACAAACTTCATCTATATTAAGGCTATGGTTGGGGGTTGAGGGTAGAAGGAGTAAAAATGTTCTTTCATCAGAATTGTAGTATCCTTCTTTCAAAAAATACCTGTAGTGCAATAATTTGCTTTAGAGTAAAAGGATTTTTTGAGCTTACGCAGTTTTCTCCTGCATTCAGATTGAACAACTAAAGGGCCATAGAAACAGGAGTTCACCCTTTACTTAAAACTATCCTGAGACTGTAAAGGTAGAATATTAAGATTTGGTCACAGGTGCATTAAAGGTAGAAAAAATGAGGTCAGCTAAAGCCTTAGTGTCTTTTGACACTTATTTTATTATAATTTTCTGAGCTTATACAAATAACTTTAAAATTTGACCCACTAAATGTCATCTTATTTGATTTTCCCCATCATCTTAGCCTATAATTTTTATTTTACCATGTATTGACTTGGAAATCAAAAGCCAGTTAAACATACAGTAAATTTGTCCAAACAAAGTCCTTCAATTGCATGTTTTTGAACATGCAATTGCATGTTTTTCAAATTTGAATCTGTGTGTTACTTTCTGTTAAGTTTGAGATAAGCCAGAGGAAAGAATAGGGCATCCAGAGAAAATAAAAGCATTAGGTGGTTGGTGAATTTGTGAGGAATTAGGTGTTTTGAGTGTTGCTTGTGTTGTAGCATTGTGAAAGATGGGGCTGGGAAGGTGTATTGGGGCAAAACAGCAGAATTTGTAGGTAGGGTGAACATACATTCCAGCTTGTCCAGGACAGTCCAGGTTATGCCTGTTGTGTATGTAATTATTGATAGTACTCCTTTCACTCTTGGGGTGACCCTTAGTGTTTGTAATTATTGATAGTGTTACGGGGAAATGAAGCGACCAAACTCCTGATGAGAGGTATAAGTCACAGACCCTTTATTACGCATGCGGACCCTAGGGAGAAATCTCCAAATCTAGGGCCCTGAATAAAGACATGAGCTGGCATATATACTCTTCAGAGAGGCATGGCATACGTAGTGCTTTGGGAGTCAGGTTACAAGCAAAGTAAAACCTGGTTACAGAGAATA
>PVJI01005588.1:0-94878 GCA_004026765.1 Micronycteris hirsuta
AAAATTTATTCAACAATCTTGTCACATTCACTAAATCTGTTGAGAAATTACTTTAAAAGCTAGCAATCAGGTATTGTTTAAATATGTATAATTATTTTCCTAGTGAGAAGAGTAATTTTAAAGTGATTCATTGAATAAATACTTATTGAGTTAGGCTTTGGGGATAAAGCAGTTATCCAAAGACTTGAGAATCTTTAAGGAATTCACATTCTAAAAAATTAGTCCAAAAATCAATAAATTTTAATGTCATAATACTATGTAGAAGTATATACAGTGAGAATAGAAGAGCAATCTAGAAGAATGGTGTGTTTATCTTATATTCAGATCCTCAATTATTTAACTCCATGTTATAATGAAGAAACTTGATGTAGCATATTGGGCCATCCACCCAAAATGTCACTTTTTAAATAAAATCAATAGCAATCTAACTACCTATTGTCACATCATCTTCTTCCTGGCTATTTATGCATAGTAGTTTGGAAAATGGAATATATAAAATAAAGAGGTGTCTTGATGTTAATTATTTATGTATGCATAATGGAAAAATGGATAAAAATATTTTAGAGAAAATAATTTTTAAAATCTTGAGATTTATGGCTATTACTTGAGGTTATGAAAATTTGAAGTGTGGCTAAGTACTGAGAAGTACCTGAAATGCATGACATAATTCACCTGGAACAGTACTCGATAAATGTTGTCCTGCTTCCTCCTGAAGAATAAATGTTAAGGATAGAGTACGATGGTAAATATTACATAAAATAATCTGAATTCATAAACCAATTAAAACCAGTACTAAATATTAATCAACAAATATTTGTTGATTGAAAGATAAATAAAGGACTTTCCACTTTCACAAACATTCCTGATATCCTCCGCTTGTCATTTTCCCTACTCATTTAATTGATGAAGAGTAATAACATCTTGCAGAAAAGTTCTAAATGAGGGCTTCTATAAATTGTCCACATTACAAAGATGAGGAATTTCCTAATCTACCCTGGGTAGTCAAACAACTACTCCTCAGTGAAGATGGATACTTAGTGACCAACAGATTTCACCTACACTGGTGCACATATATAGAAATAATGTATGATGTAATAAGATGTGTTTTTTTAAGCACCTGCAGTTGATAATCTGGAGTTAGAGAAAAATTAAACTTAACAAACACATAAAATATAAAAGATGAGCTAGAAAATAATATAAAATAAAACAGAAATACATCTATTTCTATCTTAGAGTTCATGGATATGTCTTCAGACACATCAACCAGAGAAGAAAATACAGCTAACTCCTACTCCACAGGTCATCCTGACCGTTTCCTTGCAATAAAGTTTTGTTATTACAAACATGCTGTCAGAATTCACACTCTCAAGTAATGGGTGTTGTTCATACAACAAAGCCTCTTTCTTCTCATGTTCATGGCAATGACTTAGCAAGTGGGAAATGGCTCAAAGTTAGTAAGGGAAAAACAATATTAGAAACTGTTCAGCCCTGTTCCTTCTTTTTCCTTGCTCTAGGATCTTCTTATGCAATTCAACTCTAGTCAGAAGTTGGAGCGTTCTGAGGGTGCTGATGCCATGGCTGGGAGGTCAGACATGACATCCCACAAAATGAAGTGAAATTCAGGGAAGTTCCACTCTCAGTAGGAGGAATGATGAGCTAATCAGATGACTTGGTGTGGTGAACACACAATACAATATATAGATGATGTATTGTAGGATTGTACACCTGAAACCTATATAATTTTATTAACCAATGTCACCCAATAAAGTCAATAAATAAATAAAAATTTTAAAAGATGGAAAAAAGAGCTAATCAGAGAGCCAAGGTAGAGATTCAACCAAATTTTATAAAACAACACAACAGAGAAAAATAGAAGAATCGGATTAGGAAGGCATTGGTGTGCCCAAGGACACCAGTTACTGACTTTAGAAATAGGAATGAATTACAAATTACACACATATTCACCCTCAAAAGTTTTCTTGTACTTCTTTGTAATTCATTCCTATTTCTACTTCTTTCCAAATATTTGCCTTCTTTCAGTCACTATAGATTAGATTGCATTTTTCTAGAATTTGATATAAACGGATCCATACAGTTTGTTCTCTTTTTCAACTTACTGCTTTTACTCAGTAAAATGACTGAAATGCATCTATATTTTGTGCATATCAATTATTTTTCCCTTTCTGTTACTAAGTAGTATTCCATTGTGTGTCTATGCCACAATTTATCTTTTCACCTTCATTTGTTTACTTTTCTACAATTTTATCCTGTAACAAATAAAGCTGTTACTAATGATTATGTATAAGCCTTTGTATGGACATATACTTTTCTTTCTTTTTGGAGAATACTAATAGAATGGCTGAGTCATAGAATAAATATCTGCTTTACTTTCTTTTTTAAAAAAATTTTATTGTATTTTTTCTATTACCATTTAGTTCCCTTATACCTCCATTTCCTCCACAATAACCACACTGTTGTCTATGTCCATGAGTCTTTTTTCCTTTTTGCTCAATCCCTCCACTCCCTAATTTCCACCTTTAGCTGTGGAGGAATCATGCTACCTAATATCAAACTATACTATAAGGCCATAGGAATCAAAATGGCATGGCACTGGCAAAAAAATAGACACATAGATCAATGGAACAGAATAGAGAGCCCAGAAGTAAACCCACACCTTTCCAGTCAACTAAGAGTCAACAGAGGAAGCAAGCACATACAATGGGCTAAAGGTAGTTTATTCAATAAATGGTGTAGGAAAAACTGGACAGATATGTGCAGAGAAATGAAAGTAGACCACCTTCTTATACCACACAGAAGAATAAATTCAAAATGGATCAAAGACTTAAATGTTATACCCAAAACCATAAAAACCCTCAAAGAAAACATGGGCAGCAAAATCATAGCAGTTTTTTTTTTACCAGATATATCTCCCCAGACTCGAGAAACAAAAGAGAAAAATAAACAAATTGAATTACATCAAACTAAAAAGGTTTTGCACAACAAAGGAAAATATCAACCAAATAAAAAGACAACACATAGAATAGGAGAACAGATTTTCCAATGCATCTGATAAGGGGTTAATAGTCAAAATTTATAAAGAACTTGCAAAATTCAACACCAAAAAAACAAACAACACTTGTGTGGCATTGGTGGTATAGTGGTGAGCATAGCTGCCATCCAAAAAAACAAACAACCCAATTGAAAAATGAGCAAAGAACCTGAATAGACACTTCTCCAAGAAGGACATACAGATGGCCAATAGACATATGAAAAGATGCTCAGCATCACTAATCATCAGAGAAATGCAAGTAAAACCACAATGAGATATCATCTTACACCTCTCAGGATGGCTATCATCAATAATCAACAAATAATAAGTGCTGGAAAAGATGTGGAGAAAGGGTAACACTTTTGCACTGTTGGTTGGAATGCAGATTGGTGTAGCCTCTGCAGAACACAGTATGGAGATACCTCAAAAAATTAAAAATGGATCTGCCTTTTGGCCCGGTGATCCCACTTCTGGCAATATACCCAAAGGAACCCAAAACACTAATTTGAAAGAACATAAGCACCCCTATGTTTATTGAAGCATAATTATAATCACCAAGATATGGGAGCAGCCCAAGTGTCCATCAATAGATGAGTGGATAAAACAACTATGGGACATTTACACAATGGAGTACTATTCAGCCATAAAAAAGAAGAAAATTTTAGTCTTTGTGACATATAAATGGACCTGGAGAACATTATGTTAAGTGAAATAAGCCAGTCAGAGAAAGATAAATAACATATGATCTCACTCATACGCAGTATCTAATGAACAAACTGAACTAACAAGGAAAATGGGGACAGACTCATAGATGGAGAGCAGGATGACAGCTAGTGGGGGCGGGAGAGGTTAGGAGTTGAAGGGATTGAGCAAAAAGGAAAAAAGTCTCATAGATATGGACAACAGTGAGGTGATTGCTGGGAGGAGGGGAATATAAGAGGATCAAATGGTAATGGAAAATATAATAAAGATTTAAAAAATAAAATAAAATGGGTTGTTTGTATTTTTCTTATTGATGTATGAATTCTTTACATATTATTGATATAAGCCCTCAGTCTGTTGAGAATATTCCTCCTAGACTTCTGGACAAGATGGAGGTGTAGATACACTTTGCCTCCCTGCACAACCAAAGAAGGACAACAACAAATTTAAAAACAAAAAAATGACCAGAACTGCCAGAAAATCAAACTGTATGGAAGGCCAATAACCAAGGAGTTAAAGAAGAAACATTCATCTAGACTGGTAGAAGGGGAAGAGATGGGCAGCCAGGGCAGAAAGGACCTGTGGCAAGGTGACAGCTGGCCGAGTGGGTGGTTCCAAGTTTACATGCGGATAAACCAAGAGGAACAACTGGGGAGTGAGACTGATCATGAAACCCAGAGTTCCAGCACAGGGAAATAAAGCCTCAAAACCTCTTGCTGAAAAAACGTGTGGTACCCCCTGGCTGGTGTAGCTCAGTGGATTGAGCGCGGGCTGGGAACCAGACAGTCCCAGTTCGATTCCCAGTCAGGGCACATGCCTGGGTTGCAGTCCAGGTCCCCAGTGAGGGCCATGTGAGAGGCAAGCATACATTGCTGTTTCTCCCTCTCTTTCTCCCTCCCTTCTCCTC
The DNA here is from genome assembly GCA_004026765.1 of Micronycteris hirsuta. Classification (NCBI taxonomy): domain Eukaryota; kingdom Metazoa; phylum Chordata; class Mammalia; order Chiroptera; family Phyllostomidae; genus Micronycteris; species Micronycteris hirsuta. The sequence goes on from PVJI01005588.1 coordinate 4,659, forward strand.
TCTCTAAAAATAAATAAATAAATAAAATCCTTTAAAAAAAAAAAACGCTGTGGCAGTTGAAGTGGTGGGAAAAACTCTCAACCTCACAGAAGAGTTCCTTGGAGAGACCCACAGGGTCCTAGAATGTACACAAACCCACATCCTGGAAATCAGCACCAGAAAGGCCCAATTTGCTTATGGGGAGTGGAGGAAGTGACTGAAAGCTAACAGCTGAGCCAGGAGCATTGTTCCTTTTCAGATCCCTCCCCCACATATAGCACCACAACCCAGCAACATGGGTTGCCCTGAATACCTAAGGTTCTGCCCCTTACTACATAACGGGTGTGCCGAGACAAAGAAATATGGTCCAAATGAAAGAACAGATCAAAGCTCCAGAAGAATACAACTAAGCAATGAAGAGATAGCCAACTTATCAGATGCAGAGTTCAAAACACTGGTAATCAGGATGCTCACAGAAATGGTTGACCATGGTTGCAAAATAGAGGAAAAAGTGAAGGCTATGAAAAGTGAAATAAAGGAAAATGCACAGGGAATCAACAGTGATGGGAAGGAAACCAGGACTCAAATCAACAGTTTGGAGCAGAAGGAAGAAATAAACATTCAACCAGAACAGAATTAAAAAACAAGAATTTTAAAAAATAAGGAGAGGCTTAGGAACCTCTGTGACAACTTTAAATGCTCCAACATCCAAATCATAGGGGCGCCAGAAGGAGAAGAGGAAGAGCAAGAAATTGAAAACATAATTAAGGAGAACTTCCCCAATCTGGCAAAGGAAATAGACTTCCGGGAAGACCAGGAAGCTCAGAGAGTCCCAAAAGAGTTGGACCCAAGGAAACATATATGAAGGCACATCATAATTACATTACCCAAGATTAAAGATAAGGAGAGAACCTTAAAAGCAACAAGACAAAGGGACACAGTTACCTACAAAGGAGGTACATAAGACTATCAGCTGATTTCTAAAAAGAAACCTTACAGGTAAGAAGGAGCTGGAATGAAGTGTTCAAAGTCGTGAAAGGCAAGGACCTATATCCAAGATTACTCTATCTAGCAAATCGATCATTTAGAATGGAAGGGCAGATGAAGTGCTTCCAAGATAAGGTCAAATTAAAGGAGTTCATCATCACCAAGCCATTTTCATATGAAATGTTAAAGGGACTTATCTAAGAAAAAGAAGATAAATATGAACAGTAAAATGACAACAAACTCACAACTATCAACAAATGAACCTAAAATAAAAAACAAGAATAAACTAAGCAAACAACTAGAGTAGGAACAAATTCACAGAAATGGAGATCACATGGAAGGTTATCAGTGGGAAGGGGAGGAATGTGGAGGGAAAGTACAGGGAATAAGAAGCATAAACAGTAGGTGCAAAATGGACAGGGGGAGGTTAAGAATAGTATGGGAAATGGAGAAGCCAAAGAACTTATATGTACAACCTGTGGACATGAACTAAGGTGGGGAATGATGGAGGAGTACATGACAGAGGAGACTAAAGGGGAGAAAAAATGGGACAACAGTAATAGCATAATCAATAAAATATGTTAAAATGTTTTTAAAAGAATATTTCTCCTAGTCTATATCTTACGTTGTTTAATTTCCAAGTATTTGGCGTGGGAGGCAGAATAATCCTCCTAGAGATGTCCACCTCCTACTCTCTGGTACCTGTGGATATGTTACCTTATATAGCAAAGGGGAATTAAGCATAGAAATAAAATCAACTAACTTTAGGATGGGAAGATTACGCTAAATTATGCAGTTGGCCCAATGTTTTCATATGGTTATTAAAAAATGGAGGAGGGGGACAAAAGTGGAGCTCAGAGTCCTGCTATGTGAGGACTCATCTCACCATACTGGTTCCGAAGGTGGAGGAAAGGGAGCAGGAGAACAGGGATGCAGGCTGCCTCTGGAACCTGGAAGGAGCAAGAAAACAAATTCTCCCCTAGAGCCTCCAGAAAGCAAGACTGCTCTGCTCACCCCTTGATTATTGCCTAATGAGATCTATTTTGCACTTCTGAACTACAGAACTGTAAGATAATAAATTTGTGTTGCTTTAAGCCACGAAGTTTGTGGTAATTTGTTAAAGTGAACATAGACAACAAAAACTCACTCTACCCCAACCCTTGGCAACAACTGATTTTTTTTTTCACTATCACCATAGTTTTGCCTTTCCCAGAATTGATATAATTAAAATCATAGAGTAAGTAGCCTTTCAAATTGGCTTCTTTAATTTATCAATATACATTTAAGGTTTCCTCCATGTCTTTTCATGATCTATCAAATTTCTTTTTTTTAGCACTGAATAATATTCCACTGTCTTGGTGTACCACAATTTATTGCTCTATTTACCTACTGAAGGACACCTTGGTTGCATCCAAGTTCTGTTAATTATGAATAAAGTTGCTATAAACATCTCTGTGCAGGCTTTCATGTAGATAGAAGTTTTCAGCTCCTTTAGGTAAACACCAAGGAACATGAGTAATGCATTGTGTGATAAGAGTATGTTCAATTTTGTAAGAAATCACTGAACTGTCTTCCAGAAAGGCTGTACCATTCTGCATCCCCACTAGCAATGTACAAAAATGCTTGTTGTCCCACATTCTTGCCAGCAGCTGTTGTTAGTGTTCCATTCTACTAGGTGTGTGGTGGTATCCCATGGATGTTTTATCTCACACAGCTTTTAACAGGCAGTCAGCCCAGCTAGATTCAAAGTACACTTCCTTACATCTGAAGGTAAGAGTTCAAATTTCACTTCAATCCTCTAACCATTTGCTCCATTGATTTGGATTCAACTCAGGTAAGCACTCTCCAGGGAGAAATTGAGACTTGTGTGAATATTTCCAATCTCATTACTGTCCACTAAGCCTTTGCTGTGTTGCTTTGGTCATTTCTCCTGCATGCATCACTCAGGAGTTAGACTGTGTGTTGTGTGGTTTCATAAACAGAAACTAGGAGTCCCATTCTTTCCCTCACTTCCCTCCTGCCAATTCCCCACTCTCCTGCCTGATTCTTCTGGTCCCCAAAATGGAATTCTCTCATTTTAGCTGACTGTGCCACTGCTCTAATCCACACCTAGGATGTGCCCTAGGGGAAAGCTGCTAAAAAAGAAATTCACCCTCTCGCAGTTAATTTCTCAACGTGTGATTCCCATTCATAATCTTCTTGCTTTTGTTTAGTTTTCAAGTTCACAGGTGGTTGGTTTTGTATTTTGTTGTGTTTTAGTTGACATCAGCTGGAGGAGCTGGCTGTAGTGGGTTTATTTCACCATAGTGGAACCAGAACCAAAAGTATTTATGAAAAATTTTTAAATAACATTAATAAAATCAAGGAAGAAATTGTTGCTTATCAAATTATTACAGAATAGCAAAAAAGACATCTAATTGGCAGAGCAAAAGATGAAAAATTTTAAAAGACACAAAGACAGACACATACCACTTAGGACTTTGGGGGGAAAAAACACGGTGGAGGACAAGCACCCGGGAGAAAAGCGGTTTTACTTACATGACAATGGAAGTAACATGCACCAGCACTAGTTTCTATGCCACAGATATGGAGGGCAACTGACCAAACACATGACAGAAATCAGCAGAATAAAAGAGAAAGACCAAAATTTAAACCAAAAAAACGTTAGACCTTAGTAAAAATAGAAGTAAATCAGGGAAGATATACCATCTGTAAAACAAAACAAGTTGCGGTAAAAAAGGAATAGAGAACAAGGAAAGTAAGATTCCTGAAATTAAAATTTCAATATATGAATCATAAAAAAATTAAAAATCTTTTCTATAATGTTGAGTATAAAACAAAATATGAGTCCTGGCTGATGTGGCTCAGTGGCCTGAGAGCAGGCCTGCAGACCAAAGGGTCACCAGATCAATTCCCAGTCAGGGCACATGCCTGGGTTGCTGGCCAGGTGCCCAGTAGGGGGCACACGAGAGGCAACCACACATTGCTGTTTCTCTGTCTCTCTTCTTCCCTTCCCCCCTCTCTAAAAATAAATGAATATTTTTTAACTTAAAAATAATAAAACAAGAAAATATGAGAAAAGTTGCCACTAAAAACTCAATCAAAGAGTTCCAGTATTAGCAAATCCAGTATCAGAAGATTGAGAAAGAAAGGAGAGGAAATTATTACTGAAAATAAAAAGATTTTCCAGAACCAAAGGGCATGGGTCTTCAGAAAAACAAAAGTACTGCTAAGTGCTGAGTGGAAAAAGTGCCATGCACCCTCATAAAATTTTTAAATACCAAAGGTTTAAAGAATAGAGAAACTAATTGCAGCTAACATTTACTGAGCATTAGCTATGTCAGCTACTCTTCTAAACACTTCACAAATATTAACTCATTCTGTCCTCATAACAACCCTTTCAGTTAAATGCCATTATTTTCTATTTACAGATGAAGAGAGTGAAACAAAGAATTTAAGTGCTTCGCCCAAGTTTATACTGAGAGTTGCTTTAGAGATACCAATCTATAGCCACTGCTTTTTTCTTTAGCGTGTGGTTGGAATTGCCGTGGTATTACTCCCTTTGGCTGTCCTCTCCAAGTGCACAGTTTCACATCTTTCTTTCAGCGGTACACATAGGGACAGTCAACCGTTTCACCCCCGGAACTGCAACTAGCCCTGAAGCTATAATTAGATTTACTAATGAACGACCTTCTAAGTCTGTGTTTCTGAATTTTTAAAACTGTCCACCATTTCAAATGCAATTCCTTTTGCTTCAGTCAGTTGAATACACATTTGCATCACAGCTACAGGCTCAGTGATAGGATTCTGGGAGAAATGAAATGATGACTAAACAATGCCTGTCCACAAATTATGTAATAGGCTGTCGGGGGTGGAGGGAATTAGGCAAATTACTCTCAAACAAGATTAAATAATATTTAGAAGAGGAAGACATCACATTCAGAAAGACTTTGAGGAAGGCAGTGGCTTTTGCCATGGACCTTGCCCAACAGACAGGATGTGGACAAAGACGTGGAAGGGTAAGATTTCTAATAAAAATAGACACAAAGACACAGAGTCAGCAAGGTTTGAATTAGCTTGAAAAGTTAAAGTGGTTATTTTTTTATTGATAACCTTTAATGATTGAAATTATTTTATATCAAATTCCCAAAACAGCCATTTGAAGGGTTAGTTTAGTCACTTTCAAATAAAATTTACCCTGAGCTCCAAACTGAATATATTTCTCATCCAAATCCTACTCTTTATCCTTTCATTCAAAAGACACCCACAGCCCTGGCTGGTGTAGCTCAGTGGATTGAGCGCGGGCTGGGAACCAGAGGGTCCCGGTTCGATTCCCAGTCGGGGCACATGCCTGGGTTGCGGGCCAGGTCCCCAGTGAGGGCCATGTGAGAGGCAACCATACATTGCTGTTTCTCTCCTTCTCTGTCTCCCTCCCTTCCTCTCTCTAAAATAAATTTAAAAAAAAAAAAAGAAAAGAAAAAAAAAAAAAGACACCCACAATTTCAAACAATGTCTTCCTTAAGTGGTTGGATTATGGTACCATACAGCTAACAATTCTTGCTTAGAAAGTAGAACGTAAACATCTCTCAGAATCTGCAAAATATAAAGAGGGTCTTGGAGCTGGGGTCAATGAGGATATGGGATAAGAAGAGAGATGCAGGCTTGGGCAAAAAAAAATCTATTGTCACATTTTCCACACTTGAATTGCTAATAAAAACTTGGTAATGATGGCAGAAGTCTTCTGGAAACACTTACAACATTGGTAATGACCCATACTGGATAGATAAATCCAGTACGTAGCCATGCTTAAGTAAAAGAAATTCTTATTACCTCATTTGTCTACTAATAAGTGTGTCTTTGGAGGGTCCTTTAAATATTATTAATATGGTAAATGATAAAAGAAGACTGTTATTGCCTGAAAATACTGAATAGCTTACCTCCATTACAGCACATCCTCTGGAAGTTTCTCATTTTGCATGAGAGGTAGAAACAAGGTTCTGAAAATCTGCTTTTATTATGAAGAAGAAACTCATGTCCTTGCTAATATTTTAAAAAATCAGTATTACTAAATGGCTTCAGTTGCCTTTGTTTGTATAGTTGTCACATTAGCTTCAAAAGAGAATTTAATACAATGCACATCTATTCTACCCTTTTCTTTGAATTTGAGGCATGATCTATCAACTTAAAAATGATTATTTATCATGTATTTTCTAAATTCTAATATATGTTGTGCAGTGCGTTGGACATCTGGGACTCAGCTGAAAACTATTCAAACAAGAGCCTCCTGTAAAGTTTTCATCCCAGTACTACTAGTATAACTATGGTATCCTTCCTCCCAAATTGTAAACTCCAGTATCTTTCCATCTTCTGCATTCTCTCTGGTACTAGCAGAAGACTTTGAAGGTTGGTGCTTGCTAAAATTTATTATGTACAATTTCAACTTTAATTTTCCACCTCATGTTATAGTTGATTGTGTCCTAGTATTCTTCCTGAACTAGAGAATAAAGACAATGTCACAGAGAAGAGGACATACATCTAAACTACATTTCCCAGCCTCCCTTGCAGTTGTGAGCACATGACTAAGTTCTAGCCAACAGTAGGCAAGAAATATATAGCACCTCTAAGCCTAGTCATCAAATCCTCTCATATAAGATCCCCTACACTGTTGAACATTGATACCTACGAAGTCTTTGGAAACCAGAAGACTTATTTTCAGGTGAGGTCGCAGAAATCCTGTGAAGCACACTTTCCCTACTTACATGGATCTGTCTTGGACTCTTTATAGACAGAAGATATAGACTTCTATTGGGTGCATTCTATCAGTAATGTTTGGTCTATTTGTTATCACTGCAAACTTCTCCAAATGAATAAATGTCTTTGCACCTTGTACAGAGAAAACTTTAGGAGACTAAATAATAGAACTGAATGTCAGAAAAAGGAGAAGTCTTCTCGCTTTTGGATCATGAACCATCACATCTGCAGTGAGTAGATGACTGCTTTTGCTAGAAAACACCAAAGATCACAAAATCACAGATTTTACTCTCATACAGATGTTTTATAGTCAAGTAGGTGATAGCAAAAGCAAATGATCATTTACATGAAGTATTTTTTCACTATTTTCAGGAATTCAAAGTTGCAGGGAAATTATATTTAACCTTTCCAAACTGCCCTAAGCTGACTGTTGAGGTTGGAGTTTGTCTAGCCTTAACCAAGAGAGTTGTCAAAATTTATCAGCAAACCCATTTTACTTTTCACCTTCAGTCTTTCTCTTTACCTTCTAGTCATTTACCTAAAAGACCAGGAAGATGCCTTTCAAAACCCATTTCACTCCATATCCAAAATATGATTAAATACATTTTGATAGAAGTAAAGGTAAAGTTGACATCACCACACACACACACACACACACACACACACACACACAGCCTACACTGGCTCACCAATAAATTAAACATTACTTTCTAAGCAAAGAAAAACATTTATTTCAGAAAAGACTGCATTTTTTTCTATCACTGTGTGATTTCATAGTAAGTGGATATGGTTTAGCTGCAGTACTTGGACCAGAAAATAAATGACTCCTGCTCATCCTGTGGGTGCCAACTATGTTCAAGCATGAGGGGTTGCTGGCCCGCAGTGCCAGCATACAGCACCTTCGCAGGGAGGCCCAGACCCTCATGCTCCAGCAGTACCAGACGGCGCTCCGATGAGGCGGGCTGCTTCTGGCAGGTGGTAGCACAGGAGGTAGTAAGTGAAAGCAGCTCAGCATAAATAGTTCCAGTGAAATACAAGAATAATATTCTGGCGTCCCCAACTCATTTTCTCTCATTCATGACTCACGAAAAACATATATTCTGATGGGCAAATGGCTAAACTACCCCAAAGAAATAAAGATTCATCTCCAACCTCTCAGGGAAACTCTCCACTGATCTGGAAACCTCTCTCCCTCAAGTTAAGCAAAGTTTGAACAGATCTGATTCTCTCCTCACTGACCTTGGAAATTTGTCCCAGGCTGTTGGCCATTCTGGTCATCACTTCTAGACCAGCTGCTGTCCTCATATCAAGGGGGATTTGGAGCATTCCAAGGGTCAGAAGAAGGTAATGTGTTCTGGGCCATTTCTAATCCATGGAGGGCCCCGGGTGTATAAGACTCAACCAGCCAACGAGAGAAAGAGAGGAAGGCATGGAGAAGCACAGACAAAGACGGTGTTTGATCCAGAAAAAAAATAAATGAATTAAGATCCTAACACATGCATAGATAACTAACAAATAAAAAGTGGAATAGCTCTAAGAATTAAGAAATTTATTTTTAGGAAGGAAAAATGTAATTTCAGAGTTTTACTTTAGGGAAAGAGAGATAAAAATTTACGAATGCTCTTTTCACATTTTGTTGAAACTTGGGGATGGGTAAAAGAGAATTTGTTATCCTATGCTCTCCAGCTTTGATTGGAATAGGTTTGAAAACTCCCCCACAAAAATTATAAACCTACAAAAATAAAGAAATATATAAATAAATAGAATAAACAGAGTAACAAGGATTCTCATCCCTTTATCATGCTTATAACCCTTTTTCTATTGTTTCATTTTTTTAGAAACATCCCTATTTCTATCCAAAAAAAAAAAAAAAAACCCTACTAAGATGTTATATAGCTCAGCAACAATAAAATCTCTCTCCAAAGAAGAGTAAAACGGATTTTATAAAACGTAGAGCAAACAAGTTAAAAGTTTCCAGGAGTAAGTAACTAATTCTGGGCTGCAGGAATTGCTGGGCGTGGGGCTGTTTCGTTCAGAGCGCCACAGTTTGTCGCGATCTCAGAGTGCGCACCTGTGTGACAGACCACGGGATACAGGCATGCGCACTAAACCAACCGCATGGAATAGGAAACTCTGCCTTTGAAAGTGTATCTATTCACCACAGAATTTACCAGGTCTGTTCAGGTAAATAGACTTCCACATGAAAAGTACCACAAGCATCAGAGGTTTTAAACCTGTTCTAGTTTCATAGGTCAGAATTTCAAGTTTGATTAAATTTTGCACTCCCCTGTGGCCTGATTTCTGTTCAGCCCAGACTAATTACTTTCAGGACTTTGCTAACTGAGATGACTAGCAAAGACAATTTGTCCTATGGCTCATTTTTCTTAATATTTTCAATATTTAGTGCTCAATGTTTATAAAGTTACAGTAAATTAGATTAGTATTCACAAAAATGTCAGTGCCCAGTTCCCACAATTTAGCATTTCAAGGTCATCATTGACCCTCCAATCTTCAATAAACCATTTGAGATTATGTTACTAAATCCCATATATAATTATAACTTGGCCATAGAAAAGATTTCCTCCATAGGGATTTCCAGTAAATTGCTCTTTCTTGGCATTTTCTTTGCCCACGAAATGAGGAAAGCTGAAGTAATTCTTCTTTTAAATTGAGGTGCCCCTTGAGGTAACAAAATCTTAACAATGTGAACATAGTAATCAGTGGGGACAAAAATGACCAATAAGAAACTTTAGTCTGAAAAGTTAGGAAAACATTTTTCTTTACAAGCTTACAACGGAATTCAGATCCCAAACTTCCCAGGTGGTGTCCACTACATGGCCCTAAACCACAGGGGGACGCTGCCACCATCCGTCACTCATAACTGAACATCGCAGTGTCCCAGGGCTCCAGACCCAAAGCCTAAAACTGTGGAATATTGGTGCTACCCAATCAGTGACAGTCCTGCTGGAAAAGCAGGTAATTGATAAGTGAATGAACTAGTCAGGCAATTAATGAAATACTCACACACATCAAACACTGACTTAATAAGAGCTTGTGACTTCTGAAGCTGCACGATATGTGTGATAATTTATATCCGGGATCCCATTTAATCCTAATAGCACTGTAAAGCAGGTGTTCTTATCCCATTTTATAAATGAGGACTGGGACATGGAGGTATTAACTAACTTGTCCAAAAGCATAAATACCAGAGCCAGGATTTAAGCTTAAATGTAGTAAATGAAGTTGGAGTCTTTATATCCTCTTAACTTGATCCTTGACTTCCAGCTTCCAACTTCCAACTGCATTTATTCTGCTGCTGCTGCTTTCTCCTATCTCCATTCCCTGATTTTCTAGCCCTGTGGCAGGCCAGAAGTGCCTGGGGAAAACACTTTCCGCTGGAGCAGCTCTCAACCAGTGATTGATGGGAAATGGTGAACAGATACCCAGCTCTCTCACTCCTCAAGGGAAAATACTGGCTCCCAGATTTCCCTAAGGGGTTCAAGTTCCTTTCCCATATTGATAACACACCCTTCACTGGCCACCTTTACTACCCAAATTTGTTCCCCCACCAGGGTTTCCTGGGATCTCCTTGCAAATAAACTACGGGTCTCTGAGTCTGCTTCAGGCATGACCTAAACAAAGACATAATGTCTGTCTGATTTTAAATTCTTATGATGCCTTCAACTCTTCCACATGGAAAATATGGCTATTCAGGAGAGACATGAATGCCCAGGATCTGACATTAAGTTAATAATGAAGAAACCTGGGTGTTTAATATGCACATTAGTCTTTCTCCTTAGAAGTCTTTCTCATTAAAAAGACTTCTTAGCCCTGGCTGGTGTAGCTCAGTGGACTGAGCGCGGGCTGGGAACCAAAGGGTCCTGGTTCGATTCCCAGTCAGGGCACATGCCTGGGTTGCAGGCCAGGTCCCCAGTGAGGGCCATGTGAGAGGCAACCATACATTGCTGTTTCTCCCTCTCTGTCTCCCTCCCTTCCCCTCTCTATAAAAATAAAATCTTTAAAAAAAAAAAAAAAAAGTACACTCAATTCAACCAAAAAAAAAAAAAGACTTCTTAATGTGGCAGCTTCATCTGTTATACCTTTGCACCCCGATAATCTGGCACACCACTATTGGAGCCAAATATTTGCTATCTACTTTATTACCAAAGTTGGTCTTACACCCCTGGTGGGGAAAAATGGGCATCCCCTTTCTTTTTTATCACTTCTAGGCCTTTCCCTGCTGACGCTGCAGACTTTATCAGAGAAGACACCGTGTCCTGAGGTCAGCAGACCATCCTTTCACTCACGCCTATCAGATGTGAGTAGTTAGGCTTCCCTGGTAGGCCTTTAGTTTAGGAACTCAGTAAATCTGTGTCACAGTTTAATATGAAGTAGAAGCTGAGATTAATCAGAGAGAGATGGTCTGGGGCAAGAAAAGTTATTGGAGCTGTAGCAATCTTGCAAAGCAGATACTGAGAGCCTTGTGCCCAATCAAGAAAGAGTTTAGTTCAGGCTAAATCTTTAGGCAGAACTTTGTGTAGTTCAATGGAGCACTTACTTTGGGCTCTTTATCATGTTCAGCCTTGTAGACTTACCTTGATTCACATTCATTTGCATGGATCATGGTGTAGTCAGTGTCCACTGAAGGCCTTGCAGGGACTACATGTTTTCAATTAACTAAAAATAAATGTGATTTCATACAGACAAAAATACTGAAGCCACAAGGCTTACTTGTCCTCACTTATTTAAATTGTGCAGAAAGATGCTAGATGCTTAAGGCGCTCATTGGTGATCATCAGTGCTTTCATCTACTTGTTCATTTACTAGACACATATAAATTGGCAACCTACTATGTGTCTGACACAGGGCAAGAGAGAGTGAAAACTACCTTCAGGAGTTTTCTAAAGTTCTATTTTCTAATTCTGTGACCTTCAGCATATCCTTTACCACTTCTGTAAGATAAGGAGGTTGGACCAGATTTTATTACTGGAAGTATCTAAGTTCTATCCAATTCGACATGCTATTGATTCCTTGAGTCAGCCTGCATTTCCTGAGAGACTGAAGCACTAGGCACCTCTGCTCCACTGTGTGTCTGCCAGCTCTCTTGTAAGTCTTCCTTCAGCTCATTCCCAACCCCCCTCCTTGCTCCATAAATCTGCATACGAAAGGACCAGACAGCTGTAGCTCTCAACAGCTTTGGTTTCCATCAGTGTCTGTGTCATCCTGCCTGCTGAAGCTGCTTTTTAAAGGGGCCAACCCTCCTTTAAACAATCCTAAATATTTTCGAAGTTTCCAGAACATAACAAGCTTACAAATAGATAAAACAGTAGAGCTTTTCTGCAGGGTGGTTAAACCAACAAGAGGACTTCTCTGTAGGATCTACTCTGTGACGGAGCGGACCAGAGCGATGTTGGAAAAGCTAGGATAACGTTAGGCAGTAAGAGAAGGGAAGCTCCAGGGAAAATGGTAGCGGCACGAAGAAAAGGAGAAAAAGAAAGAAAACCTACTTGAAGAGAGGACATCCTGTGTGTCACACATTCTGCTGGCTAGGTGTGCTATTTATGTCAGTTTGAATTTCTCTATGCAGTCAAAAGCAACATCACAGCTGTTGTAAGGAATAATATTGGCACTTGAAAAGGCATCGTTATTAGAACAGCAACGATGACGTCTGGTCTTGCTAACCAGAAGTCAAAGGCAGAGAATCAGAAACTACACCCTGCTGCTTCCTGTTATAATTTTTTCCTGCTGCCCTTACTCCTATGCCACTAATTTAGAGAAGCTGAATTGTTTTCTGGCAGCTAAGGTAAGCATACAGCAGCAGACATTTAAAAATACCAAGAGAATAGAAACCGATAGCAAAATATAATAGTATGGCAACTTAATATGAGATTTACACTTCAAAGTCTAAAACTCACGACCAAGAATGAGCACTGTCTTTGACATGACCTTCAGAAAGCACTGCCAAAGATTCATCCATGCCACTTTTATACCACCGCCCCCCTGCAATTGCTCTAAATAAATTGTATTTCCCTTTGCAATGATGAAACCAAATCTTCTCCAAACACTGGTGCTTGATATTTCTCACCCAAATATATTGTGATGTCTGACATCTGGTTGGTAGCTGTTTTCACTTTTTAGTCCTTTAGATTTCCTCTTATAATTCTCATTAGTATTATTTCCTAAAAGAACAGGGCCATGGCTGAAGAAATGGTGTCCTTAAATACAAAAATGTAAAGATATAGGACTTTACCACAAGTGCAGCTTTTAAGAGTTATCAAATTCAAACTTTGTTCACAGGAAAATAAAAATATAAGCAATCACCTATATGCTTCACTTGTACGATGATGGATACTCAAGTATATCAATTTATGAATACAGGTTGCAGGTTTCTTGTCATCATTTCATTGGTGGACATGGGAGAGTAAAAAGTTTATAATCTGTGGAATCTAGAAGGCTAGGTGGTATCCCAACTCATCCTCTTAAAGGTCGTGTAGCCTCAGGCAAATGAATTGACCTATAAAGACTGACCTGAATGAATTGACCTGAAAGACCTATCAGCTTCCCTTATATGGAATTAAAAAGAAAAAGAAGAAAAAAAAATAAAAGGAAGAAGGAGGAGAACAGAACAAGGTATGGAAGGAAAGGAATGAGAAAGTAAATAGGAACAAATAACACCTACCTCATAGAGTAGTAGTGCAAGTTATATAATATGTTTGAAAGCAGTACATGCAATGCAAAAGTTATATATAGTATTATTTGTTTTTTTTTTTAAGATTTTATTTATTTATTTTTAGAGAGAGGAGAAGGAAGGGAGAAAGAGCAATGTATGGTTGCCTCTCACATGGCCCTCACTGGGGACCTGGCCTGCAACCGAGGCATGTGCCCCAACTGGGAATCAAACCAGGACATTTTGGTTCCCAGCCCGCGCTCAATCCACTGAGCTACACCAGCCGGGGCCGTATTATTTGTTTTTTTTAAGATTTTATTTATTTGTTTTTAGAGACAGGGGAAGGGAGGATGAGAGAGAGGGAGAGAAACATCGATGAGTGAGATAAACATCAATCGGTTGCCTCTCATATGCCCCTGAAATCGAACCCACGATCTTTCAGTTCACAGGCCAGCACTCAATTCACTGAGCCACGCCAGCAAGGGCTCCGTTATAAAAGTGATACTTTATTTATTTTTTTAAAAGATCTTATTTATTTTTAGAGAGAGGGGAAGGGGGAGAGAAAGAGGGAGAGAAACAGCAATGTGTGGTTGCCTCTCACGTGGCCCCTACTGGGGACCTGGCCTGCAACCCAGGCATGTGCCCTGACTGGGAATCGAACCAGGACCCTTTGGTTCCCAGCCTGCGCTCAATCCACTGAGCTACACCAGCCAGGGCTTAAAAGTGATACTTTAGATGCTGTTAAAGTCCTCTGCCTATTGAAAAAAACAAATCTAAGAACCAAGGTAAGCTTTCTGGAATATTTAAAAACATCACCTTGAAATGAACTGCAGAATCTCCACCCCAGGACAACTTTCGTTGGGTGGCTTTCTGGGACACTCAGTTCAGACATCCCCTTCCCCCAAGATTGTGTCTTGTTTCATCAGCACCTTTCACCAACTGCAGATTTCTAGGTTTGACTTTCCACTGAATATGTTTTCCCTGCAGCCTGAATTACGGTGCAGGTTAGAAGGCTACCCATCAGACTGTACAATAAGTACAGTTTTGTTGACAACAGCCCCTGCACTAACATAGTGGGTGGGGGAGAGCGGTGATTGTCTCTCTGCACATCGGAGCCGTTAGTTCTGGTTTAGTGTTTGGTAAAGAAGTTACGAATCAGAACATGGAATCTTGCAATAAAGAGGAACTAATGGAGGTAATTAGAAGAGAACACCTGTCGGTGAGGAACTGCCACCTCAGCATTGGCCACAGCCAGCCATTGCTCCCAGTTGTCATTCACAACAATGGAGAGCCCTGGACTGTGAATGAGAGCAATGATGGATGGCAATAAAATTCGTAAATGAGTTTTCACATTGTCTAATAAAATTCTATGACTTTGTCAATCTGTGTTGACACAGACATACAGAGGACTAGATGATAAAATGTTGTAATAGGAAGCTAATTATTTCCTTGGGCTTACACATTTCCTCTTATTTCTATGGCTATAGATGCAAATTCTTGCTTTCTTATAAATGATCGTGAGGATAGTAGTCAATTTTGAGTCTCTTGCAGTCAAATATCCTATTGCCCCAAATATTTCAAGCCAAACAGGGCTATAAACGGGCAGCAAAATGAAACCCCAACATGTGGATATGAATTTGGGGGTATATGGAATCAAAATGGCCTCACACCTATCTCACAGCTTATGAACAAAGGTAGATACAGTCACAGAAGTTCTAGATTAGGAGTTGTTTTATATCCGTTCTAAAGATGCCGTCTTGAAAGAGAATAAGAAAGAGTATTTTCGGTCTTAAATTAGCCTTCGGATACAGCATTTTTAGTCAACTTCAATTTCTTATAACTGCTAATTTGTACTTCTTAATCTCCTCGCTTTTTTTGGCCCAGCCCTCCAACCCCCTCCAACCTGGCAACCCGCAGTTTCTTTTCTGTGTCTATGAGTTTGCTTCTGTTTTGTTTGTTCATTTATTTAGCTTTTTTAGATTCCACATGTAAGTGAAATCATAGAGTATTTATCTTTTGCTGTCTGACTTATTTCACTCAGGATAATACCCTGGGTCCATAGTCATGAGGATGCAAAGTACAGCATAGGGAATACAGTCCATAATATTGCAATAACTACGTATGAGGTCAGATGGGCACTAGACTTATTGGGGTGATCATTTTGAAAGTTATATAAATGTCTAATCATGATGTTGTACAACTGAAACTAATGTAATACTGTATGTCAACTGTACTTTTAAAATTTTCATTATAAAATAAAATAAATAAATAAGTAGTAAAAGAATACACATTTTTAAAAAGTCTACTTTAATCCACAAATGACTTTAGAAGTTGTAACCTGGGAAATGGAAATGGAGAATGAGAGTAAGAATACACAAAAGAAGACTGAGGTTTGTTGTAGATACACTTCATGTTAACTTGATTTTACATGCTCAGCATGAAGCATAGCAGAACAAACAAATAATTGTGGAGGAAAAAGGGGGAGTGAGGGAGGGGAAAGGAAGTTAGGTTTGCATGCACCCAAGCTCTATGTGGTCAAAAAATTTGTTTAATTTACTACTCTTCTCCCATGGAACAGGGAACTTGGCTGGAACAGGGCAAGCATGTAATAAATGTTTCTAGCTATTTCTTGAATAAACAAATAAAAACTCAGCTATCATATGCTATGATATATTAAATTTTGTTTTGTTGATTAGACAAGATGTTCGTCTAAGTTATTATTTTAAATGTAGCCTCAAAATAATATAGACTTGACAACTCTCTTAAATATATGTTGAAAACTCCACAAGCACAGACTCACAAATATAGTACAACTACCTAGTCATTTTCTATATTGAAGGTGAAAGGGAACATTATCTATTAGAACAATCACATACATAATGTATATATATGCTTGTTGCATATATATTTTACACTTTGAAAAGTCTATTGAGCTTTGCCTCATTTCTCTGAGATGGTAATTAAGGGTTAATTATACTTGCTTCTTGCTTGTGTCATAAAGGATTATGGAATTAAAGCTAGTAGCGTATTTTAAATTGTTAGAAATAAATTAACATAATAATCATTTTAGGGATAAAAATTGAAAAATTGAGAGAAAAATCACACTCTAGAACTTGATGGCATCTGGGAATCAGATTTCATAGGGATTTAAATCTCATTAGCATCAGTGTTCACAGCATTTAAGCCAATGGAACCATAGTTCACAAATAAATATAAATCAAGTGTGGAAGCTAAAATTACTTTTAATTGCATATTCTCCTTTTGTGCCAAAATATATTCAAAATCAAAGTATAAATTTATAGGATAGTTAAGTCTTTCTCGACTACACAGACTCCAAGTTCTTGAGTAAGTTAAACATGTCGTAGAACAGAAGAATATTTTGTGTAGGATTTTCACAGATGATTTTTTTTAAAGCATTTGACAATTAAGATAACAAAAAGCATATGACAAATTATCTTAAGGAAAAATAAATATGATAGTACTGTATCAAGACTGAATGCATATGATATATAATGTGAAATTTTCATTGTGGATAGAATTTATAACTAAAAATTTGGGAAATTTACACACAGACTCTCATTAAGGGGGGTTAAGTGATGACAGGTTCTTGGAAAGAAAGGACTGGCAGAGGTCCTCGGCCCAGCCCCCCTGCAGATTACAAAACACACTGTGCTGCCCCCAGAGTTAAAGAAGAAAGGTAAATCTCTTGACTTCAACCAGAGCGCTTATAAACAAATCCTTCAGTCTTCCTGAGACTTCTCTTTGTGGGTTTCTTTCTAATTTCTCAGGCCAAGCAGGTGAGCACTAAGTTGCGCTGAGAGTGAGAAACACACTTTTGCTACGTTGGCCTAGAAAACAGTCACTGCATGAGTGCTGACAGAAGACAGGTCAGGAATGTGTAAAGAGTACTCAACCGGAGCAGGATGGGCACTGAACTACACCAAAATTACCCACGGTGGAAATCCAGCAGGACTTGCCTGCCCTCTAGTCTTTGGCAACCCAGCCTCTGAAATGCAATACTCAGTCAAAGAGGTAATTCTTTGTTCCTAACCAAAGAGATTCCCAAATGGTGGCAATGTATATTCACACCAACTGGAAGAGCACCACTTTGAGGAGCACAGAGTCCTTCCTCATGACACCCAGCTAACGAGGGGCCTCATGCGTGTTTCTCCTCTACACCCACCAGGTAACCGGTGCTCTCCATGAAGGCTCCGAAACCTCCTGTCATCACACATTAGAATAAAGCTCATGTGTTTGTCTTCCCTGGCATCTCAAAAAGCTCTTACTCAGGCACAAAATATATCTTTCTACAATAGAGCTCTGATCATGTTACCTTCTATGTGAAAACCACGGGAGTACTTGGCATTTTAGCACCCACACACCTCATGTATCCAGGCTTTTGCACCAGTTGTGTCTTCCACCCGAAACACCCTTCTCAACACCCTGACAGCTGAAATGGCCTGTCTCCCTGAGGTCTTCATCAACACACATTTTCTTCCTTGTCCAGGCTCAGCAATGCCTCCTCATCCTCAGAACCCACAGCACTTTGTACCTAATGATATTCCATTGGAACTCTATTCAAATTCAATTTTTTATTTATGTGTTTAAACAACAGTTCTGTTTATTAAGTTGCTATGGGTAAGTTATTTTACCTCTTTTGGTTTCAGTTTTCTGGTCTATAAAATTAGGGGATGGGTAGTTAGTCACAACTCTATTTTGATGCACTGTTCTGGGCCCCAGGTTAGACTTCCAGAACACAGTGGTGAATGGAAGTGGAGCTTTGTCTTCTCACCTTCCATCCTACTAAAAGGAAGAACAAGTATAAACAGACAATAAACATTTAGTGTTGGGAAGCCAAGATGAAAATAAAATAAGGTAATGCTGTAGATAGCAATGGAAGGAGTAGGGGACACTTTAGTCAAGGCAGCAGGGGAAGACCTCTCTGAGGCAGGGAAACCTCAGCTGAGAACAGAACTGGGAATAGAGGCCATTTCTGTATCTACATTCCAAACAGAAGAAACATCAAAGATGCTAAAGTACAAATAAGTAATCTGGATGTGTTCAGAGAGGACGAAGAGAAGAGCAGTGACTAAAACTCATTAAACAAGTAGATGGGGAAAGATGAGGTTAGCAACATGAGCAAATAGCAGGTCATGTGGGGCCTGGTGGAAGTTTGAATTTTATTCTGTTGCAAAAGAAAGACATCGGAGCATTTTAAGCTGTTGGTGTAATTTGCTTTATACTTTAGAAAGATCAGTCTAGTTGTTATATGGATGAGTGATTCTGTTGGAGGAGGTAGAAGCGGAAATCCATTTAGAAAGATATTTCTGTAGTACAGGTGAGTGACGCAATGGCTTAGGCAGTATTGCAGCAGTGAAATGAGGAGAGTCGGGATATATTTTGGAGGCAGAGCCAAGTTGCATCTAGCATATTAAATGTACAGAGTGTAGAAAAGAAATTAATCAAGACTGATTGCTTGACTGAAGTATTGAACCTGAGCGACTGCACAAACATTGAGGTGGCAAAGGCTTGACTATAGAGGTTTCAGCCTTGTTAAGATGGAAGTATCACTGGGCATCTGGATGGAAGTGTGCAGTGTGCAATGGAATAGATGATTCTAGAGCTCATGGGAGAGGAGAGCCTGGAGGTGCATCTGGAGTCTGTATTATCCTCTTGAGAACCATCAGGATATTGATAGAAAAATCCATGGAATTAAATGAATTTACCTAGAAAAAAAGTGAATGTAGAGAAAATAAAAAAGCTGAAGAAAAGTACTAGTACTTGACAAAATGCAAATCTAAGAGAAAGCACTAGCAAAAGATGCAGAGAAAGTGGAAGGGGAGTTAGGCAGAAACAAAAGAGCAGGCAGGTACAGTGTCCTAGCTCTGGAGAAGAATGTGCTCCAAGAAGAGAGAGAGAACATCTGCTGTTGAATGAATTAAAGCATATTGAACACTATCTTTGTCAAGAGGTAGGTCATTGTTTTGTTGTGGTTGGGAAGTATACTGTTCAACAGATTTGAGCGCTAGTTGATATTTATGGTCATAAAGTTGAGGTGATTTCAGCTATCCTGATGGGGTAATTTTTCTCCATCAACTTTCAGCTCCACAGTCCAGGCAGGGTGGGGTGGACTGATAAGTTTAATCAGGATGTGGACTTGCTTCACAGAAAGTCAAAAGAGCTTATTTTAAGTTTCTTCTGATCACTAAAGGTTCATAAAGTAAAAGTTTTATTTTATTTGTATCTAAAATTTCGATCTAATTTTTGAACTATCTTTTTTAAACTGCAAATTAAGAATATGGCTATATGCAAAAACTTGACAATGAAGCCATGGGGAATGGGATCTTTAGCAATCTTGCATGGGTTTTAATCACAAACATTGGGCTAGAAGGATGTATTAGTCTAAAACAAATATGATGATTTTTCCTTGAAATATGTTTCACTTCTATTTTGCTTCCTTTCCTCTTCTAGTTTTGATCCTTGAGACGTTCAAACGAATGGACTGTGGTGAACTTATATGCCCTGACAGATGTGTCCAAGAGATATCCAAGATCAGAGTTAGAGTTACCATAAAAATTATTTTAAAGCAAGACAAAAGCAAGGGATTTATATATTAATAGAAATTATTTATCTCAGGAAATAATTCAAATATTAACTATTTCCCCAAACTCTGACATCTTATAGAAGGAGGCAATTTGTCTTTTTTGTTTCATTTTAGGAAAATCTAAAATTAAAACCTACTTTAAATTCTAAAAATAAGTGATTTAACTCCTGAAAATTTATTCAATCTCATTTTAAACTCCAACATACATATTTCTAGACTTGTAAACATATTTGCATTCTTTTAAATTTAAATAGAAATAGATTTGTTAAAATCCGGTTCTCTGAAATGTTCAGGAGAATATCATCTGGCTTGATTTTTATAAATGATATGTAATGTTTTGAATAAAATACTCTGAAATGCATACTACTTTGGAACAAGAGTTAATGATTTAACTCTACTTCTTAGGGAACATTAATTTTTCCAGTGTCCACTCAGTGGACAAAAATAAGTAGTTGTCATTTTCAGTGTGAAGCGATGTTTAACTCTTGCTAAATTCATTTTGTCATAGTAAAGAAAATCAACTTAGATTCCAAACATTACAAGTGACAAAACATTTTACGAAGCATTCATTTTGTATGTAGACCTCACCTGAAGTACTCTGCTTTAATCTAAATGAAAACACCAAAGTGAAGTCAAAAGTTATTTACTGTTGCTTGTTCCTTGACATTTCTTAACAGGACTTAACAAGCTGGTAAAAGGGAAGGCTGGACAGACAGCCCTCCTTATCCAAGCATTCGGTGAACCCCACGAGCCTTCCTCACACAGTGGCCATAACGGCAGCACCTCTGCAAGAAAAGCAATGCCTCGCGTTTATACAAGGCTTTCCAGTTTACAATGCGCTTTTCATATTGGGTTTGTTTCTTTTTAATGAGAGGCAAAGTTATATGGAGGATTTTATTCCCTTAGAAGGCAGGAGACTTTTGGCAAGAATATGAATCTTTCCTCTGTGGCCAATTAGTGACAATTCCACTTTTGCAAGACAGCCGTCTCCCTGTCCAATTTGACAAGGCAAAGCAAGAAGACTGGCACTGAATTCGATGCCAACAGTAGTTCAAAATCACACCACCATCAAAATAGGAATTCAGATGCAAAATTTCAGGGCTTGCTTAGTCTGCCCTGGCCACCATAGAGGCTGAACCACAACCAGTCAGCTTCTGAAAGAAGCAGGTTAGTGGCAGAGCAACTGGTACAATGTTTCCGCAGAGGAAGTGTTGGTAATGTGTTTCTGATAAAGGCAGAATTCCAATCATATGCATACCAATACAGTTTTTTCAGCCTTGTCCATAGCAGAAAAACATTACTCAATAGACAGTTGGTTAACTAAAGGATGGAGCAATTGTCAACTGGATACCACATAACCAATAACTAAAACACAATGGAACATCACCTGGGGATTGTTAGAGTAGACTGGATAGTGTGGGACCTTATAGGCTCTGATTTGCAGAATTTGGACTTTTTCTTGGTATGAATTAGAAATCCATTGAAAATTTTTGAACATAGGAGAGGCAGACTTTGACTTGAGGCAGAGTCAAAGCATCACTCTGACGCAGTGTTGCAAAGAGACCATGGCAGGATTGTGGGAGGAAGGGATAAGGATGTGCCAGGGAAGGGGTGATAGTGGCTTAGTGAGTGCTTCCAGCAGTGGGGTGGGAAAAAGTGCTGAAAGTCTGTTAAGAGTGAAGGTCAAGAAAGTGGGATTCTCTAATATATTGGGGATTGGGTGTGAAAGTGTGGAATCAAGGAGGACCCCAGGCTTTCATTAATTAGGTATATGTGCACATGTGTAGACCAAAGCAGGAGAGAACATGCCCCCAAAATAACAGAGTTGTTGCTGAGTAATTGGTTTACAGAAGAGCTTTATTTTTATCCTTATACTTTTGTTTGGGATTATGCAAGAAACATGTGTTACTTCAATAATTTAAAAAGCTATTTAAAAAAATAACTGATGCCAACGAGAATGAGAAACAATTTGCGCCATTATATATATATTTTTTTTGGTCAGCCACCTCCTGTTGCATGACAACCAGACCTCGTAGAATAGCAAGCAACCACTCTGGAATATGAAGCAATATCTGACCCCCCACTTGCCCAGTTTTAGAATTCAGAGCAAGTTGTATCTCTCTCTCTGAGTCCTTCCTAACTGAAGGAAAGAATTCACTGGGGCCTCCTCCACAGTGAACCTGAAGATTAACACCATGCAGTCAGCACACCTGCCAACCAAACCACACAAGCAAACCTCCATCTGTGGAGCGAAATGACTCACTCTTATTCTCATTAACCCCCATAGTTAGCACATTTGAGCCTACCTCCATCTTAAATGTTTTACTTTCTGTTTACAGATTCATGAGCCTTATGGCATGTATACCTTTGGGGTTTTTTTTTAGTAAGGCACCTCAAGTTTTTTTTTAAACATGTGGGGTAAAATATATACATACATAAACACGTGAATGCTTTCTCTCTGCTTCCCCCTCTCATTCCAGATATAACTGCTTTTTTTTATGTCTTACTCAAAAGCATGCTATTTACTCCCCTAACTGCCTCCCTCCTTCTGTGCAGTTGTCAGAAGTCATGAGGAGAACCATGCAGCCAGGAAAAATATTGATGTAAAGTTTCATATGCAGCACCTGAGCTGCTTGGAGAAAAGGTAAAAAAAAAAATCTAATACCCAAATAATACAATGGTCCCAGGAGCTACGTATGAACTTGGGAAGATACTTCCGCAGCAGGTACACAGCGCAGTAGACATGATTGTACTTCAGCACGTGAATCTCTTCCTTCAGCAGTGGAGATAAATTAAACCCCATCGTGACCCCAAAATTGTGACACAAAGCATAGCAGGATGAACAAAACTGCTTTCATAGCAGTGGTAGGTCTTCAAGCCTTACACAGATAGGCTTTTGATATATGATACAAAACAAGATTCCTCGGATTTCTTCCAACCTCCCTTCTCCAGCGCAGCTCCCCTGATCACTTTCTGTCCTTCAACACACATGTGCCTGGGACCCACAAATCTGTGGTGATTCCCAGCTGTGTCTCTTCTCGGCTGCTTACAAAGGGGACTTCTGCATTGCTAGCTCATCTCCGGGCAAATATTCCAATAGTTGGAAATTAGGCACGCAGTCTGTGCATGCACTAAGCATGTGGCTTTCTGCATATGTCTGCACATCATTTTTCAGGAAACTCTATTTCACACTACACCAGCTTGATGAGTAGCTGTTGTTCACACCTACTGAGAAATAACTCCATGTGAGAATAATACCTTTGCAACTTTGAAATGTCCTCAGACAGACTTCTCATCTCCAGGCCATCAACCTGCTGTGAACTCTCATCTTGACTTTTCACACTTACAGGCAACAGTCGTGCAACATACTGTCAAACAATATGAAAGGTGGAGGAAAAGGGAAGGAGTGAAACATTAAATTGGAGCCAGAACATCTTTCTAGTTTGGTGTAATTTTTAATAATTAAAAAAACCCACCACTTATGCAAGTATATTCATACTTGGTGTCAACTAAAATTTCTGCCCTGTGTTCTTGAAGCATGTTTGGATTTCCAATGTCACAACAGTCTTTTTGTTGAAAATTGATACATGAATTCAACATCTGAAGTTCCTGTCCTCAGGATGCTTTCTACTAACATCTTTCCTACAGTAAGTATTTCTGGTCAGAATCTTAGCCGTCAAGCCACAGACTCTATAATACCAGGGCAATGGAAAACCTGGTGTGGGTGTGCTTTCAATGAACTAAATTTTGTGTTTGAGAATTACATAAAAATAATTTTACCAGTCCTGTTTGTTAAAAATTCAGCAAAATGTAGACATTTGATTAATACGTGTTATAGCATTAAATAAAATAATCAACTCTTTGCTCCACAAATAATTGTGGAGCCCCCGAGATAAGTCCCTCAGACTGTGTTGTGCTGCAGATTCAAAGGCGATTCTCATGTGGATATGGACCTAAAGTAAACTCTCTATTGCTCAGTTGAAGAGCTGACATGTTAATCGTACTTTCTCTAATTCAGCAGGAACATTTCTCAGCAAGAGTTGAAATACATACACCAAACTTCTAATTTTTAGATAACTAGAAAGTTCAATTGAGTGGAAATCAGAGCACTTTAGTGCTTAATTCTTT
The DNA here is from genome assembly GCA_004026765.1 of Micronycteris hirsuta. Taxonomy (NCBI): domain Eukaryota; kingdom Metazoa; phylum Chordata; class Mammalia; order Chiroptera; family Phyllostomidae; genus Micronycteris; species Micronycteris hirsuta. The sequence continues at coordinate 28,775 of PVJI01005588.1, forward strand.
CAGTTAATGTCCAACTAGTGAAACATCTGGAACACAGTTCAACTGGACAGAAGTGTGGATTGACCTCCATGGACTCTGCACCACGTCAGGCACGGGGGATGCAAAGATGAGCCGACATGGCGGGGGGGAGAAGGGCGGGTTAATGACAATCCAACCACCAGGACAGAAAAGTGGGCTAATACACATCACTTGCTATTTAGAGTAACAAGAAGAACAACAGAAGAAGATACAAGATATAGGAACTGGTCATGAAAGTTAGAGAAAGGGACAGGGCGAAGGCAAACGCATAGAGGAGCCTTCTTTCCATAGGTAGATACAAATTTAGAAGGCCTGAACGGGTACTAACCCAGGACACCTTCTAAAAGTTGTTTAAAAATTTCCAGTATCAGCTTGTTTCCTCTTGATTTGTTCCTCTGCCAAAAGGTAATACAAGGAAAATCTGATAAATCAAATTAAGTAGTTTTATTATTTAGTAAGAATTATTATAACTATACATCATTACTCCCTGAATTTACAAGATGTTTTTGATGTAAATCATAGTTTGAGCCTGAAACTAAAAGAGTTGTGTGTACATAAAAACATTAATGTAATAACATTTACATTTATATGTACAGATGAAAGATAAGTATATATGTTTATATTAAAGATAAATAAAAATACATTATATACACATACACAGGCAATATTAATATCCTTGACTTTGTTCATTGTCAAATATTTAAATAATTATGAATACCAATTTTTTTTAAGATTTTATTTATTTTATTTTTAGACAGAAGGGAACAGAGGGAGAAAGAGAGGGAGAGAAACATCAACGTGTGGTTGCCTCTCATGTGGCCCTCACTGGGGACCTGGCCTGCAACCCAGGCATGTGCCCTGACTGGGAATCGAACCAGCGACCCTTTGGTTCACAGCCCACACTCAATCCACTGACCTACACCATCCAGGGCTAATAACAAATTTTAATGAGAATAGTTTCACTTATAATTTAGAATTTCTACAGAAAGTTCAAGAAATTACATATGGAAACATAGGAGTCTTGGGAAATTTGCGGTCAACCAGTGAATGCAATATGCCTCATAGCATATCAACTACACAACTTGCTTCTAGAAAAGATTTTCTTTGTTTGTTCTTTGTTTTTTTCGAATTTCTCAAAAGGAATGAAAGATTTCTTTTCCAAATTTAGCTCCGAAGTACTTTATGATACACAAATAGACATATGTCTTAGGAAACTAAAACGGATATTCCCATCACTTTTGACTTTAAGAAAGTCAAGAAAAGTAAAGGAAACCATATTTCCCAGAAAAAGGAAAACAATTAAATTTTATGACAGTAAGAACTTTGAGAGATTGCATAAAACTGTCATAATCTAGTTTACAGTGTTTAAAATTCTTACAAAAACTCAGCATGTGAACTGTCTTATCTGTGAGAGATTTTCAAAAGAATTCTGAACACCAGGACAGAAAGTGAGCCAGAAAACATGATGTCATTTGCCTGTTGCGCCTCCGCTAGCACGGCTAGCCTCAAGCACAGCCAGCCATCCAAGAAGTGCCAGGTGTCTATGACACCCATACCGATTGGCTAACAAACTCTTTGACCAAGTTCACCATGTTTTAATACATCCTCTAATAAAACAACAAAATGAAAACACAAACTTCCCCATTAGATATAACAAGAGAAAGAGAATAGTTCAGGAAGCACATGATTCTAAACAGATTCTATTCCAGCCCTTAGCTCTGTTGACCCCAAAAACATGAAGAAAAACACTTATGAGACAAATCCTCTTAAAATTACCAATGCTCCTTATTAGTCCTTGTGCAGTAGAAGTGAATCATCAATTTTTCTCAAAGGATACACAAAGAAAGGTTTTCAGTGAAAAGATTTTAAGAACTCAGAGCGGGTCAAGCAAAAGTAGAGAGTGGTGTCTGCTGATCTGGATTTCTGAATTGCTGATTGACAACTGATGGTTGTGATAAATCTTGTCCATTAACAGTAGGAAGAACAGCCATAATTTTAAATATGTAACCATGGCCACATCATCTTGTTTAACAGGTACTTTCTTGGGTCTTTATATGTTTATTGGTCTTTCTGTCTCTTCAGTTCCCTGAAGGAAGGCTAATCATCTATATCTCCAGCATCATACACACTCCAGGTTTCAAAGAAAGGAATTTAGAGCTAGACAGATGTCAAGAGGCTAATCTTAACTCCCTTTTACAAGCAAGAAAAATTCTTTCTCAATACTGATATGGTAAAGATCTAGTGGTGGCTATAAATGCCCAGCAGGCCCATGGGATGCTTGCTGAGGGCAGGGTTCTGGGATGAACTTCTCAGTATTCCACCACTATACACAGTGTCCAGAAAGAACAGTTTCTCAGTAAACTTCAGTTAACTTAAAGTTTTCTGGATTATTTTATATAATTGTTTAAAACAATATTGGTGATCAATCTTTGTAAAAAACTGAATATTGGAAAAGAGGAAACCAATTATTTGGAAAAAAATAAAGTCTTTCTTGAGGATCTAGGACAGCTGCAGAGTAGCTGGAAGCTCCGTCCTCTTGCTCCCAGACCCTGATTGGTCTTGCACTTAAACCACAGAGCAACCAACTCAAAAAGCCAGTGGAGAGTGAGTGAGAGTGTGTGTGAATATGTACATGGACTAGAGTGCGGGGAGTGTGCAAGAGTGGGCAAGAGCCTGCCTGCAGGGTACTTGGGAGCAGGCGGCCTGGGCCCTCATAGCGGAGCAACTGCTGCTGCCGCAGCCCAACCCACCACTTCTGGCTTGGCAGATTTGGGGCAGCTGTGCAGCAGCTCAGGGGCCATGAGCCTGGGGAGCAGAGAGCGACAGCTGGGGATGTGCTGGCTGCAGAAACAGTACGGTTGGAGCAGGCCTGTTTGAGGCGGAGATCCACTGGAGGGAGCAGCAAGTGAACCCCACCACCGCCCCATTTTATACTAGATAGTATAGCAGGACTCTTCCCAGCGCCATCTGGGAGAGATTCAGAAAGAAACTCTATCTAAAACTGTTGGAGGCTCCGACAGACTGTGGTCAGCCCTGATTGAGAGAGATTTAGAAATTTTGGGGGAGGTGGAGTGCATGGAAAACAGGATACCCAGGACTCCGCGCACCAGCATAGGGGCCACACAGAAACTTTTTAAAATGGAGCTGAGGTAGACCTGAGGTGGACCTGGTGCTTGCCATGTGCATGCGCATATGCTTACTGGCCCTGCAAACAAAGAACTCAGAGGGATAGAGTCATGTTGAAGGGAATGGGGGATCCAACCCAGCATGGCTGCGAACAGGGGACCATACAGAGTGGAGAGTTCAGGCCCAAGTCTCCACCGAGAGAGCAGCAGACTGGGGATTGGACAGCCAGGCGCTGAACGCTTGAGATTTGCTGCAGCCAGGCAGGTCCTCTCATAGATGGGAGAGCCCAACCCCCACCTGCAGGATTACAGGCTCTGCAGATGGGTGAGGCCAGGCTCAGGAGTCCCCTGCTGGGTGCATATCCACAGGAGGAAGAATAAAAAGCTCTGAAAGGTCCCTTTACCTTAGACACTATGAGCTACACTCTTCCTTAGGATCAGGGCTGAGAGATTAGAGACAGGCACAACAAGGGATATTCAGGCCCACCCCCACCGCCCCCACCCAGCCTCAGAGCTGCTGTCTGCACCAAGCAGGAAAGAGCTGCCCCTTTTACACAGATGGGCCTCTCACAGGAAATGGATAGCTAATTCACCAGAAACCACATAGTTGGCAAGAACGTGGGACAGACCAAGACATGTGGTGAGGGGGTGATGAAACACTCCCACTATCTTCCCTGAAGACTGAACAGTGCCTCCCAGGGGTGACACAGGGTTCCCACCCTCCTGATCACACCAGAGACCTCTTATGGAGGCAGGTGGAAAAGGCACTGGCAGCCCTCTCAGGTCACTAGATGCCACTCCTGGGCCCTGGGCTGATGGAAAGCCAGCAGGGCAGAACAGTGGTGACCAGCTAATCTGAAGTAGGCAGCCACAGACTGTGGATTGCTTTTAGTTTCAAACAGGCTGCCAAGGGCCAGGCTAGGACACCATCTGACATTACCAGGGGTGGATCCAGAAAGAGGGACAGTGGTAAACAATGGATTCTACTGAGATGAATTCTACCATGGTCTTCATGATTTACACTATTTCTTCTCCTGTATAGCTTGTTAACATTCATTTCTTTTCCTTCAAGTCTGTGCCTATTATTTCACTAGTTTTTATATTTCAATTTATTTGAAATCTCATATTTGCTCCTCCTTTCTCTTACTCCATCTTACCTTCTTCCTTCCTCTTCTTATTTTAGTTTTAAATTTTATTTTTTCTCTCACTACAACTTGTTCCTATTCTGCACTCTTACTATTTCTCTCCCCTCCAGCCTCCCAAAACCATTTTTCTTGTCATTAGTCATCTCACACTCCTTTTCTCACTCTTAAAATACCCTTATTCTCTCTCCACTTTTGTCAGTCTTTGGTCATTGGTTGTTGATATGGTGGTCGTTGTTGCATTTCGTCAATTTTATTTCTATATCTTCTCTATTTTTGTATTTCAAATCTCAAATTTTAATATTCCCCTCTCCTACTTCATTTTGCCTTCTTCCTGCCCTTTTTTCTTTTAAATTGTAATTTTTCCCTATCTTAGTCTGGTTTTCAATCCTCACTCTTAGTATTCCTTCTCCTTCTACCGTCTCAAAATCACTTTTCTTTTTTCTAGACATCTCAGAAGCTTTTCTTTCTTTCTTTTTTCCTCATTATTCACATTCCAGGTATATTAGTCTTTGTTCATTTGTTGTTGATATTGCTGTGGTGAATTTTTTCTCCATTTCAGTTCTTATTTTTTTCTCTATATTTTTTCTAATTTTTGTTTAATCCTAATACTATACTGTTCCCTTTTCTTACTCCATTCTACCTTCTTCCTTCCATTTCTTATTTATGATGTAAATTTTCTTTTCTTTCTTTCTTTGCCTTGTTCCTATTGTCTACTCTTATTATTTCTCTTTCCTTGGCCTTCTCAAAATCATTTTTCTTTCAGTTAGTCATCTCATATTCATTTTTCCTTTCTTATAATAGTCTCAATCTCTTTATACCTTTATTAATATTTGCTCATATGCTGTTAATAGTGTGGTTGTGGGTGAGGGTTATATTTATGGGTGTGGGTTTGTTACCAGGACTGTTTGGATTTGTTCTGGGAGCAACCTGTACGACTGCATACAAGATATGGTGGGCAGTGTGACTCTTGGTCAGCTAGCCTAAGGGGAAGCCCCAACAAATAATGACCAAACAACAACCAAAACCCAATTACAACCAGGGACCCCACATAAAAAACATAAAGGGCATCAAGTTCAGGAAATCAAGGAGAGTGCACCACTGAGTCCCACAGGTCTCCTACCACAGAAGGTCACACCATGAAGACAGAGAGTAAAAGCAGATGAATCTAATATCCAGAAACAAACAAGAAGAGTAACCTAAAATGGAGAGAGGAAAAACCCCAATCAAAAGGAAAGAAGGAATCCCCAGAAAGACTGCTAAATGAAATTGAGGCAAGCAAACTATCAGACATTGAATTCGAAATGAGGATGCTCAATTTTATAAAGATGCTCAAGGAGCTTAGAGAGAACTACAGGGAACTCCAGGGAAGCTACAAGGAACTTACTGGGAACTATACCAGCATGAAAAAGGACACAGAAACTATCAATAAAAGCCAGGATGACATGAAGAATACAATATCTGAAATGAAGAATACATTAGAAGGAATTAAAACCAGGTTAGATGAAGCAGGAGATTGAATCAGCAAGCTGGAGAACAAAGTAGAAAAAAAATTCCTAGACAGAGGCAAAAGAAAAAAAAAGACTCAAAAAGAATGACAAGGGTTTAAGGGAGCTGCAGGACAACATAAAATGTAATAATATTTGCATCATAGGGATACTAGAAGGAGAAGAGAAACAAGGGATAGAAAATCTGTTTGAAAAAGTAATGACAGAGAAAGTCCCTAACTTGATAAGGGAAAAAGTCATGCAATTCCAGAAGTACAGAGGGTCCCATAGAGGCCCACTCCAAGACACATTATAGTTAGAATTGCAAAATTTAAAGACAAAGACTATTAAAGGCAGTTAGGGAGAAACATCTAGTAACATACAAGGGAGCTCCAATAAGACTATCAGCTGATTTCTCAACAGAAATGCACAAGCCAGAAGGGAATGCACAAGCAAGAAATATTTCAAGTAATGAAAAGCAAAGGCCTTCAACCAAAATTACTCTACCCAGCAAGGCTCTTATTTAAAATGAAAGGCAAAATAATGAGTTTCCCAGACCAAAAAAAAAAATGGTTAAAAGAATACATCTCCACCAAACCAGCATTTCAAGAGATGCTAAAGGAACTGCTTTAAGAAGATGAAGAGAGAGAGAGAGAGGAACACAGATACAAAGGAAAAAAATGGCAATAAGTACGTACCTACCAATAATAACCTTAAATGTAATGGATTAAATGCTCCAATCAAAACACATAGGGTAACTGAGTGGATAAGAAAACATGACCTCCATATATGCTGTCTACAAGAGACCCACTTCAGAACAAAAGATCTTCATAGACTCAAAGTGAAGGGATGGGAAAAAAAATATTCCAAGCACATGGACATGAAAAAAAAAAAAAGCTGGGTTATCAATACTTACATCAGACAAAATAGATTTCAAAACAAAGTCCATAAAAAGAGACAAAGAAGGACACTACATATACTTAAGGTAGCAATCCATCAAGAAGGTATAACTCGATGTTAACCGACTTCTGGCCAAGATGCAGGTGTAGATAGATACCCTTTGCTTCCTCTCACCAAAAGAAGGACAACAACAAGTTTTAAAACAAAAAGTAACCAGAACTACCATAAAATCAAACTGTATGGAAGTCTGACAAGCAAGGAGTTAAAGAAGAAATATTCATCCAGACTGATCCACAATGCAGCAACATGGGTTACCCCATGCTAGTGAGTACCTTACTTTGTAACAGGTGCACCAAGATAAAAAAGAAAAAAGAAAAAAGAAAACATGGTAAATCCTGGTAATCAGGATGCTCATAGAAATGGTGGAGTATGGTCACAAAATAGAGGAAAAAGTGAAATATAGGAAAATGTACAGGAAACCAACAGTGATGCGAAGGAAACCATGACTCAAATCAATGGTTTGGACCAGAAGGAAGAAATAAACATTCAACTTGAACAGAATGAAGAAACAGAATTCAAAAAAATAAGGAGAGGCTTAGGAACCTTTGAAACAATTTTAAACTTTCCAACATCTGAATCATAGGGGTGCCAGAAGGAGAAGAGAAAGAGCAAGAAATTGAAAACTTATTTGAACAAATAATGAAGAACTTCCCCAATCTGTCAAAGGAAATAGACTTCCAGGAAGTCCAGGAAACTCAGAGAATCCCCAAAAATTTAGATCCAAGGAAGCACACATGAAGGCACATCATAATTACACTACCCAAGATTAAAGATAAGGAGAGAATCTTAAAAGCAGCAAGAGAAAAGGAGACAGTTACCTACAAAGGAGTACCCATAAGAATATCAGCTGATTTCTCAAAAGAAACCTTACAGGCAAGAAGGAGCTGGAGAGAAGTATTCAAAGTCATGAAAGGCAAGGACCTACACCCAAGATTACTCTTACCAGCAAAGCTTTCATTTAGAATGAAAGGGCAGATAAAGTGCTCCCCAGATAAGGTCAAGTTAAAGGAGTTCATCATCACCAAGCCCTTATTATATGAAATGTTAAAGGGACTTATCTAATAAAAAGAAGATGATCAAAAATATGAACAGTAAAATTACAGTAATATAAACAAACTCAAAACTATCAACAACTGAACCTAAAAAAAAAAAATGAACCAAGCAAACAACTAGAAAAGGAACAGAATCACCGAAATGGAGATCAAATGGAGGATTACCAGTGGGGAGGTGTAGGGGAAAGAGTGAGGGAAAAGGTACAGGGAATAAGAAGCATAAATGGTAGGTGCAAAATAGACAGGGGCAGGTTAAGAATAGTATGGGAAATGGAGAAGCCAAAGAACTTATATGCATGACTTATAGACATGAACTAAGGTGAAGGAATGATGATGGGAGAGGTGGTACAGGGTGGAGGGGAGAAAAAATGGGGGAACTGTAATATCATAATCAATAAAATACATTTTTAAAGAAGATATGACTCTTGTAAACATAAATGCACCCAATATAGGAGAACCTAAATATGTAAGGAAAATGTTGGAGGATTTCAAGAAAGATATCTACAGCAACACACTCATTGTAGGCGATTTTAACACCCCATTATAAACAATAAATAGATCTTCTAAGCAAAGAATCAACAAGGATATTGCAGCATTGAACAACACTCTAGATCAAATAGACTTAATTGATATTTACAGAACTGTTCACCCCAAAGAAGCAAAATATACATTCTTTTCAAATGCACATTGCACATTTTCCAAGATAGACCACATGGTAGGATACAAAACAAGCCTCAACAAGTTCAAAAAAAAAGTTGAAATCATAGGAAGCATCTTCTCGGATCACAATGGCTTGAAACTAGAAACCAACCTCAAGGAAAATCAAAACATTCAAATACATGGAAACTGAATAACATGCTATTAAATAATTAATGGGTTAACAATGAGATCAAAGAAGGAATCAAAAAGTTTCTGGAAACAAAAGAAAATTAATACACAACAGCCCAAAACCTATGCGACACAGTGAAGGCAGTCCTGAGAGGGAAGTTCATAGCAAAACAGGCCTACCTAAAGAAGATAGGAAAATGTCAAATAAACAACCTAACATTGCATCTAAAAGAACTACAGGAACAAAAACAAACAATTCCCAGAGCAAGTAGAACGAAAGAAAGAATCAAATCAGGGCAGAATTAAATGACATAGAGGCTGAAAGTCCAATTCAAAGCATCAATAAATCAAGGAGCTGGTTCATTGGAAAGATAAACAACATTGACAAACCTTTAACAAGACTCATCAAGAAAAAAAGAGAGGAGGGCCTAAATAAATAAAATCAGAAACAAAAGAGGAATAGTTACAACTGACACCACACAAATACAAAGGATTGTAAGAAATTACTATGAACAGCTACATGTCAAGAAATTAGGCAACTTGGGTGAAATGGACAAGTGTCTATAAACACACAACCTTCCAAAACTAAATCAAAAAGAAGCAGAAAGCCTGAATAGACCTATAACAACTAGTGAAATTGAAGCAGTAATCAGAAAACTCCCAGCACACAAAAGCCCTGGATGCATTCACAGGTAAATTTACCAAATTTTTAAGGAACTCCCATCTTTCTCAAACTATTTCAAAACATTCAAGAAGGGGTAAGCCTCCCAAACTCTTTTTACGAGGCCCATATTATCCTAATTCCAAAGCCAGGTAAAGACACACAGAAGAAAGAAAACTACAGGCTAATATCTCTGATGAACATAGATGCTAAAATCCTCAACAAAATATTGGCAAACAAGATCCAGCAATACATTAAAAAGATCATACCCATGATCATGTGGGATTCATCCCAGGCATGCAAGGATGGTGCAATATCTGCAAATCAATAAATGTAATACACCACATAAACAAAATGAAAGACAAAAATTACATGATCATATGAATAGATACTAAAAAAGTATTTGATGAAATACAGCACCCATTTATGATGAAAACACTCAGCAAAGTGGGAATAGAGGGAGCATACCTCAACATAATAAAGGTCATATATGAGAGACCTACAGTCAACATCATACTCAATGGGCAAAAACTAAAATCTTTCCCACTAAGATCAGAAACAAGTCAAGGTCAAGGGTCTCTACTTTCACCACTGTTGTTCAACATAGTATTGGAAGTTCTAGCCATAGTGATCAGACAAGAAAAAGAAATAAAAGACATCCAAATTAGAAAGGAGGAAGTAAAATTGCCATTATTTGCAGATGACATGATAGTTTATATAGAAACCCTATAGGCTCCACCAAAAAAACACTCAACCTAATAAGTGAATTTGGCAAAATAGTGGGATACAAAGTCAATATGCAGAAATCAAGGCATTTTTGTATACCAACAATTAAATACCAAAAACAGAAACTAGGAAAATACTCCATTTACTATAGCATCAAGAAAAAGAAAGTACCTAGGAGTAAACTTAACCAAGTAGGTAAAAGATCTGTACTTGGAGACCTACAGAGCTACAGGAAAACATTTTTGCCAATGATACCTTAGACAAGGGTTTGATATCCAAAATATATAAAGAACTCACAAAACTTAACAACAGGAAAACAAACAATCCAATTTAAAATTGGGCAAAGGACCTGAACAGACACTCCTCCAAGGAGGACATACAGAGGGCCCATGGACACATGAAAGGATGCTGAACATCACTAGTTATGAGAGAGATACAAATTAAAAACACAATGAAACACCACCTCACACTGATCAGAATGGCCATCATTAACAAATCAACAAACAACAAGTGCTGGTGAGGATGTAGAGAAAAGGGAACCCAAGTGCACTATTTGTGGGAATGCAGACTGGTGAAACCACTGTGGAAAACAGTATGGAATATCCTCAAAAAAACTAAAAATAGAACTACCTTTTGACCTAGAGATTCCACTGCTGGGATTATACCCTAAGAATTCTGAAATACCAATTCAAAAGAATGCATTCACCCCAATGTTCACAGAAGCATTATTTACAATAGCCAAGTCCTGGAAACAGTGTAAGTGCCTATCGATGATCAAGTGGATCAAAAATACTGTGGTACATTTATACAATGGAATACTATGCAGCAGAAAGAAAGAAGGAGCTCCTACCTTTTGTAACAGCATGAGAATATTGTGCTAAGTGAAATGAGTCAGACAATGAAAGACAAATACCATATGATCTCACCTATAAGAGGAACCTAATGAACAAAACAAACAAGTGAGCAAAGTAGAACCAGAGTCATGGAAACAAGGAACAGACAGACAGTGACCAGAGGGGCAGTGGTGGTGATCAGGGTAGAAAGAAGGGGAAGGGAGTAGTCAAGGTACATGTATGAATGACCCACAGACATGGAGAACAGGGAGGGCATTGACTGTAGGAGTTGGAGGGGGCGCTGGACAGAGGAGAGCAATGGGGGGGAAATTGGGACAACTGTAATAGAACGACAATAAAATATTTATTTAAAAAAAGAGAAATTCCTTCTCTCTTTCCAATCTGTCATTCACCTCTGCTTGTCCTTCCTTTTATTCTGAATGGTTATCAAACCTGCTCCTATGTTATAGTGCATACATTAATGGAATTAATGTCCTAAACAGAACTCCCAGTAAATGATTCATGTATCTGTAGGCTTTTTCCTTTTATCTATTCCCATGAATGATAAAGAGAAATTTCAATGATTCTGAGATTTTTCACAATTAATTAATTAATTTGCTCATAAAGGACATAATCCCAGCTAACACTTAGCACCTCCTATGGTACATCACTACCACAGTTCAAAACAGTGCCAGATAGCAGTCTGAGTTTTGGAGACATCTAGTTTATCTATCAAAACCGAGCTGAAGAAATAAGTTGATACCATCAAATGATGCTTTCAAATGATAGAGGCAGAACTTTGTAACCTCTGCCTTTGTCATTATTGGAGTCCCACTCCCCCACCCCTTAAAGATGCCAGTTACTATGAGACTAAAGATTCAAATAATCAACATACAGCATTGGGGAAGCAGCAAGTCTCAAGTAGGGACCACCCAGAAGCCTTAGGACCACTCATATGTATCATATTTTTACCTCAGAGAAAAGCAGTATTTGTTCCTCTGTTTCGCAGCCTTAAAGCCTGTTCCTGGTTATTGGATCCGAATGACATGTGTATTCAGGGAGAAATATACAGCTGCCAACATGGATGGCATCTGTATAGTGGTGTGTATGTCTTCCAGGTCTTTACTGAAGTGCTCCCTTTTCATTTATCTGAGACAGTGACTATGGAGACGTGGATTAGAGCACACTTACTATTCTTTGAATGATGACATTGCAGAGCTACTTGGAGATTTGAAAAGCTGTCTATAATGTGAATTAAGTGCTTAATAATAACAGATAATCTGGGGAGTTTTGCAAGCAAAACTCTTTCATGATCTTGAGAAATACCTTTCTTGGAAAGCTAGATTCCATTCTCCAAATCTATTCATCAATTATTCCAATGACATGTCTTCCCAAATATACAGAAGGATGTGAAAATTCTAAAGAAATATTACTGATCAAAAGAATCAAACTTCCCAAATCTGGAAGGTACAAGAAGTATTTTAGGCTGTCTAGACTTACAAAGACCACAAATTTATGTTTTCATGTGGATTGCTTATAAGTGTACCTGCTTTAATATCTGCAAGATCATATACCAACATTAACAGATATCAGTTCCAAAATAAGCCAGCTCTGTAGCTGGCCTATTTCCTAGCAATAACTCATGACTTCCACGTGCCATTTACCCATTAGCAATCCATTTGTGAGGCCATCTACATTTCTCATCTCTATTGGAAACACAGTGAAAATTTCACGTTCAAAAGAGTTCAGAGGCTTAAACATTATACAAGGTTTCGAAACTATTTTTCACAAAACAGGGATATGACACAGATGAAGCACCCAAAGTACCATTTCTCTTGGTAAACACAATGTGCTCAGGGTTTTTAAAGCCCGAATAAGCAATAAACAAACAAATAAATAATCCCAAAGGGAAAAATATGGTAAAAAAGGGGACTTACCATCGTTAACCATATTTATTCTAGTAGGGAACAAAAGATCGACATCAGTTGTCATCTTCCTCGACAAAACCCTGCCTTAGAAAAGTTAATCACAAGACCCCACTGAGTCTGATGTGTAGAGGGGCAATGAAAACAACACTTTGGTCCTAGAGAATTACAGTACAGTACACAGTGCTCACAAACAGAATGAATAATTGAAATCCAGAGCTTTTATGCTTCAACAGAAAAAAAACAATATTTCATGGCACATAAATTTATTCGGCTTATTTGCATTAAGGTTGAATGATCAAAGCGCTGTCCGCAGGAAAATAGTGATGGTACCTTGATTTAAGTGTGATGAGCATTCATAAATATTCTTAGGAAGCAAGATGTACCTACATTTAATCAGCACTTATTAAAATTTTATTCCCTATAGTTATTCAACAGGATCTGTGGTATAAAAACATAATTACAAAAATCAGATTTGAGCTCATTTGACAACAGAAGGGTTTTATGGTGACCTATCTCCAAATGTTCCTATTTGTAATTAAATGCAGCGATCAGCAGTAAGGATTTTGAAGCTGTTTTAGTAGTTCCGCTATTCTGCTTAACATGTGGCACCCGTAATAATTAAAATGATACTAACACATGCACAATTTTATGGCCCTTATGGTGCAACCCATTATGCCAAATAAGGGCCTCTGTTTTCACAGCATACTGCACATGGTCTCATTACACCCACTTTTCTTTTCCTGTCTTCACACTAACAACTGTTAAAGTGAATCAACACACGAAACGTACTATAACAGCTTAGTGTTTATGATATGTGTGCTGTTAGTCAGTGAACAGGAAAATCTAAACATTTACTGTTTATGTAAAGAATAGCGTTAGTGTTAGCGAATTGCTCGGGTCTGCTTACTTTATTATCTAGATCACAAACGTAATGATGGGTTTCAGTGGCATCTATATTTTTGCTTTGTTTTGTTTTTCTATGCAGATGTCTATTAAAACCAGAAGAATTTAGCATTTACATATCTTAGAATACTACTTCTCGTCCATAAGATGATTTAGGGATCACTTAAAAAGAGATAGATAAATCAGTATGGGGCATTCCCTTAAAAAAAAAAAAAAACAGAAAGAAAAAGAAGAAGAAGAAAAAGTGTGAAATATTTAAAGGTAATTGAAGATGATTTCCTCCACAATGTACCAAGGCTGGATCTGGTTTATCTAAACTGTTTAAAAAAAAAACCAAAAAAACAATAAACCACTTTTATGTGGTACCACACTAAAATTTACAAGAAACTGGGAATTTGAGATTAGTGCCATTTTATCATGAATAATTTTGTAATTAAGAAGCTCCTCAAAGACTTCCTACACTCATTTTACAGTCATCAGCTCCGAATGGCGTTCAGTCTTTTTGTTCTGGGACACAGTCCAAAGTAGTTCCCATCGGTAGAACACCAACGGATTGGGCAAGATCTCATGTCTGCATTTTACATTGCCATTTTTTTTTTTACATCAGTGGAAACTTCAGATAAAGAATAACCATCTTTTTTCATTTTTTTTTTTCTTCATGAATCAAACTCAATTCTGTCCTTTTAGGAATTTTGCCATATTGGCGCTAACCAGGAATAAACTGAGCTGAGTAGGCCTTGAATGTTAACGGCTTAATAGCTCCATTGATTGCAAAGATACAAAAGAAAAATGCTCACAGATTGCAGCCTTCACATGGTTTGGCTCCAAGATCTCATCAACAGTGTGACGTCGACCAGTAGAGAACCATGTGGATGCTGTATGAGGACCATGCGCTCGTTACAGAACTGTGAAAATTTGTGGGACTGCAAAATAAAAATTATCAGCCAGGAAAAAAAAAAAAAACACGGCAAGATGAAAAGTGGTAAGGGGAAAGCAGCTTGAAAAAGACCTAACACATCTTCTATACAAGCTCCTTAGTAGAAAGACAAGAAACATTTAATAGTATGTAAACATCACCACCAGTCCAACAAATCTGTCAGAACCCCAGCTACCCCAAGCTCAGGGTGTCACACTCAGACGCCAGGTGGGGAAGCTTCCGCCTCTGTGAGGGTGCATTCTCCAACTCTGATGACAAAGACAAAAACAAAACCCACCCTGTTCAACAGTTTGAGAAGCCATGAAGCTTTCTGCCTGAACTTAAAGATAGTTGCATTTGGCAATCCTCGTTCTTTGATTAAAATAAGTGTTTGTGATCAGCAGTAATATTTACTACCCTATGATCAAAAACAAATAACCACTTTGTTTGTTTCTCACTGCAAATGAATTAAATTAGAAGCCATTAGGAGGACTCGCTGTTTATATCCTTGTTTCAGCAGTGGTAGTATTTGAAGTTTCCTGCGGTAAGTTCATTACTCGTATTTTGTCCAGAATTAGTGAAGCGTGCTGAAAATTGCTAATGACAGATGTTTCTCCACTCTGTCACACTTCTTGTATCATTTGATTTGGAAAGCAACATACGGTGTTCTGCTCTATCAGTATGTCACAGACTGTCTGTAAACAGCTGGTCATAACTCAGTTCAGTGAAAACCATTACTTTCCAATGAAGGGCTGGACACCCTCCAAATTGCATTTTGGCATGGCCTCGGCTGCATAATGCACAAAGTTCCTCTGTTCTGAGGTTACCTAAGGAAGATTTCTCACTTTCCCCACTTGTTTTTATGTTTCAGAAAATAGGAGTGTTTTCTAAGCAATGATAGAAAATAAAGAGAATATAAAATTAAAAACCTATTTTAATGATTATATCAAGCTCTCAAAAAATCTGTGAATGGTGCAATGCAAAAGACAACCACACAAAGCCCACTCAAAATGTGTATCTTACCATTTTTAGTTATGCCTCCAATTGAAAGGAGTATGCGTTATTGGGGTCAAGACCCACAAGAGGACATATTTAAATGTTTCCTATAAAATAGAAATGGCATATGAGCATAGCCATGTGGCTATTCCATGATGTCTAGTCACAGTGAGAAGTACTAAAATCATCCCCGTCATTTATACAATGGTGAAATTCAAAAAAATTTGCCCTGCTTTTTTTAAAATCTGGAGCTCATCAAGCGAAAAACCAATATAAAATTCATACAAGTACAAGGCCATACATGTTATTTTTTAAACATGACATTTTAAAACATGCTGACAATGACATTAACAATGCCAAGTTATTTCAATAGTCACCATATATTGAGAACCAAGAAATCATTAGCAACATGTTTCAGAAGGACTGAAGTTTTGTTTCCCCGTGGGAATAAAATCTCTCACAGAAAACTTCTGGATAGAGCAGAGATACATGGAGATATTAAATATCTTTAAAGCTACCAGGCATTTCCAGATCCATAGAGTTTTCTGACACATATGAAGGACCTAAACAAAAGGAAGTGAGCCCATTTTGGGAACTGGATGATAAATGCCTATCTCAGCTTACAACCCCTTTCAATCAAATATGAAATGCTTACATAAGACAGGTAATTTCTGGATATTTTTGTGGGACTCTTTTCTATACATAAGGGCAGAGACTTATCAACACTGAACTGTAAATGTATATTTTTCCACCTGACAAACCATACTTCCTTGCAGATCTGGGTCCCATATCACCTCTCTGAAGCCTTCCCTGACTCCCCCAGGCAAAGGTGGCCCACATCTGGGCCTTTCCCATACATTCCTAGTAACTCTACTGCAGTATTATAGAGTGTGGCCTGAGCCCAGGAGCAGGAGTAGTTCATTCTATGGGTAAGTCAGAGGAGACCACAGAGGATGTGACGTTTTCCTTAAAGAGTAACTCACATGTGCGAAGTAGACAACGTTTTAGAACATCCTGATTAAGAGATATGTTCTCATCTAGTAAAAAACTGCAACATTCTTTGCAGATCAAATGCCATAAGAGTAGGAGAAAAATGTATAAGAAAATTCCAAGAAAGAATAATTATACACATTGTGAAGAGTAGTTTCTTTAAAACAAGATACTTTACCCGGATCCAATTTTTTCTCATCTTTTTGGCCAGGGATTTAACAGGTACCCTCTTCACTCATAGATAAAATCAATAGAGCCTATGTATGAAAGGATGAAGCATTAGACAATTGGCCAAAGATATTTTATAAATGAAAACATAAGTACATTAAAAGTCATATCACTCATTACACTATTGAGTACAACTGGTTTCCCAAAACATTGGTATTTTATGGCAATACTTGAGTATGAGGTATTTCCATATGATTCTTAATGAGACAATTCCTGAAAATTACTTTATATTGGTCTTATTTATATTTAAAAAAGAAAAATGAAAGCTGTTTTCCTGTGGGATGTATCCAGCTTTTTGAATAATAGGGTCTTTTCAGTTGCTATATTGAAAATTTCTTGGCTTAGGTTTACTTGTCCAATTGAACTAAGCTAAACCACTGAAGAGTATTACCACCTGTAAATGAGCTGCAGAAGGGGTTCAAAGGGGCATTCCTCTCTGCCAGCTGTAGAGGGCTTTACCTTTTTAGGTAAGCCAAAAATACATGTGATTGATTCCCTTAGCTGCTCAAACCTGATGACAGAATTTTAGAAAGAAATGTCTTCAGTGCTGTTACCCTGTCCCCCAACCTTCTCTTCTTTCCTTCCTTCCTGGAGTATTTACCTCTATTTATGATGAATCCTCTTCTATAGCTCACCTCTCACTGCTTTGCCTCTGCTCAAGCACTCAGTGAAGGGCTATTGCTTTTTTATCACAGGGAAGTACCCTCACATATCATTAAAAGTAAGTGCCTGGTCATTTTTCCAAAAGGTAGGATGGGAACCTCTGTATTACTGATGGTGCCAGGTGGCAATAACATAAAATCAGGATTTTTGCATGAGTATTACAAAGCGATTTGTCTTTGTTTTTGCTGTTGTATTTGCTGTTATTTCGTTGATGGCTTTTTATTCTTCTTTTTTCACTTCTGTTGATGGTGTTTTTTTCCCCTCACTGTAAGTAGTACTACTTCTAAATGTGAGCTATGGCTCCTAGAGCAGATGGGTGAGAAGAGAAATAATTTCCACCCTATAACTTGTTAGAAGAGCTCAGCGCCTTGCCAGCTGGCCAGGAGTTTTGGTACTCAAATACAAAATACACAGATTCTCAAAGGTTGGTCCTCTATGTGGTTCTTACTTGAGTCTCTTGAAATCTTAATAGGGCCAAAAAATTATTCATTGAATTTTTGACTAATGAAAATTGCAAGTTATGGCCAACATCCTATTGATAGTCTCCTGTTGTCCTTCTGACTGAAACCTTAGCCAGAAAAAAATGATACCATTTCTGTTCACCATATTCAAAAAAATTAAGGTGGACATTTTGCCTCAATGAACAGAATTCTTTTTAACCATTTCAGGGAAGAAATGCTTTGCAATAACATACAACTAGAGCTCTTAAGGAAACAGCAGAGCAAGGAAGAGGCATAAAAAATTACTTTCATGTGCTGAATATGTAAAATTATAGAGGCATACTGGCTCCTTCCAGTTTATGGATAAGAAGATAAACACACAAATTATCCATGATGAAACAACTTAACAATTCGATTACATTTTATTCAATTACGTTGAACAAATAGTTATTGACTGTCTACTAAGTACAAAGATCTTTGCAAGACATTAAGAGAAAATAAAGATAGGTATATTTCCAAGTATGGAAGAGTGCTCCACGGAGGTCAATGGAAATAACGTACAAATAACTAGAATACAAGCCAGTATCATAAAGTGTCACACAAACGTATGTGTGTGTATAAAATCTCTTAAAAAAGTGGCCATGCATTTTATAATTTTCAGTTTAGGTAGCTAGATCCCTATTTTCCACCAAAACAAAACAAAAACACTAAGTCCCAATGATTAGATTACAAATAGCTTTTGATTATCAGAGGCCTGATTAATAGTGTGCCTATATAATTTATCATCTAAACAAGAACACTTTGAGAGTAAAAAGTGACGCTATTAATAATCATGCCAAGTAATAGGAATAAACTGGGATTGTCCCAGGCAAATAGCACATATGGTCCCCCTACTGATTACCTAATGTTAGTGTTACCCAGACAATATCGTTCCCATGTTTCTGCTTCTTCCTGCATCTTCAGTAGATGATTTTATTTCTTATTCAGTTGCATTCCATGAGAAACTAGCCAGGAACAAAATGAGACACTGTCACATCATCAGTTTTACACAAAATAAAGACTGAATGAGAATTGTTTAAAAAATCACCTCTTGGATCAGGTACTGTGTCCGGTGCTGGTGATACAAAGAGATGAACAAGTAAATTCCAGACCATATTTTGCTTCAAAAAAATTGGAAAAGCTTATATATATATTCATAATTTTTAATATTTAAAAATTGTTTTAAGTGTTTTTATTTTATTATTAAACTATATTGTAATTATTATAAAATATCTTTACAAATAAATGCTTTAAAAACTCTAAAGCACATATGGTCAAATACACAAAGAAGTGAGCAGTGACGTTATTCTTCTGCAAATGACTTTAATTCAGTTTTCCCATTGATGAATCATGACAAATTCCTCCACAATGTCCCTTATTACTTCCTGCCTCCTTCCACTTCTCCTTTTACTTTTCTCCTCCAAGTCCAACCTAGAAGATTATGGAGAGAAAAATGAAATATTCCACGCAGTCAAGGTTTCAAGGGCATGGTAAAAGTTTGTGAGAGAGGAAGTCATCCAGTGTCTTTATGTCCCATCCAAAATCTAGATTAAAATTGTAAGTACAAAAAATGTGCAATAAGCCAAATCAAATTGAAATGAAATACCAACATCAGTTCCTTAAGGAGATTTTTTAAATTATATGCATACATTATATGCATATAATTTTTTAAATTACATGCATAACGGGAAGATATTTAAGTAAGGAAAATATTTGTCAAAAACAAAAAAAGCAGAAAGGTAATGTTCTGCAAGGCAACAAGTCATGGGAGGAGGGAACACATTCAAAACAGAGCATAGGTGACAAACTCAAATGTCTACAAGAGTGGGCAGGTGATGTGAATGGGCAATAGGTTCCAGACACACGCTCGCCAGGAAGACACTACGGAATGGTGTGGACTGTGGCAAATTGCAGAGTTGTGGTCTAGCTAAAGGTGGCAGCAGCTACTCGGCAACAGCCAATTATTATGTGAAACTGTGAAACCAGTTCTGCCAACTTTCGAGAAAAACTAAAAAATAAAAATTTAAATCTCCTTATTGTTTAACATTGGGAATGAAGTCAAATGGAAAGCTATATGAACTAAACTTGGTCCTCAGGACTGCCAGTCTTGGACTTCTACAAGAAAATCTTTTACTAGCACATGGCTGCAGAAAAACATAGGGATTTTCCTCCCATTTCCAGGCATATTTGCTTTTGCCTTACATCTGATCCTTTAAAAAAGGAAACCTTTTAAGAGAAGCATTTGTGTGTGATATGCAGGCTGTGAAATATTTAAGCATATGAAATAAGTATTTATCATGCATTTTTAAAAATGTATCCTATGAACCAATGTCACCCCAATAAATTTAATTTTTTTAAAAAGTATTCTATGACTTAAATGTGGAGAATTGCCACATTAACAGTTAAAATCAAGTTGAAGGATACTTAAAAGTCAAGTTTACTTCAAGGATTCAACAATTCGGCGATTTTTTTTTTCTCTGATCTACTTTCTATTAGCAAAGTCCACTTCATTCATTCATTCAACAGATATTTATGAAACACCCTATGTGGTAGACTCTATTGTAGGGGTGGGGATACAGCAAGGCAGACAAATCTCCCTGCCTTCATGGAATTTACATTCTTGTGGGGAAGATAGCCAATAATTAAACTTCAAAAGCAAATTATACGATACACATAGGATAGGAATGTTTCGGAGGTTTCAGTTCCAATGTGAAGAATGTCTAAAACTAAAACATTATCTGACTGGTGTTCTGAGACATCTACAAATGTCAAAGGCTAAAAAGAATTTATATCACAACAAACCACTAATCTTATTTAGGAAATGGCATAAAATGTTTAGATCACTAGGAAGTAAATTATTAAGTGTATGATATAGGAATATGAGTGCAAGGACTTACTACAATGATTGTATCATTTTGTGATATTAAAATACTTATTTTAATTATTAAAATTAAATACTTATTTAATTATTAAAATACCAACTTTTTAAGCAAATTATTATTGATATTAGTAAAATTAGTGTTTTTTAAAATTCAAGCAATAAAGTACAATATAATGAAAAAGCTCATCCAGAAATAGGTACTATGGTATTAGAGGAATTTCATTTCTGTATATGTAAGATAGAAAGATGGATGAATGGGTAGATGAATGGACGAGTGGATAGAATGACTGGCTTTTAATAATTGGGATCAAACTACATTACACAATGTTACAGAACTTGTCTGGGGTTAAAATCTTCCCTCTGCCACTGTCCAGTGAGTAGATGTGACTTGACCACACTGTGCTTTAGCTTCCCCATTTGAAAATGAGATGATAAGGTTAGTACTTACTGACAGTATTTTGTAGATATTAAAGGAAGTAATTCATATACAGCACTTAGAAGAGTATATGGAACATACTAAATGCTCAATAAACGTTAGCTGCCATTATCTGCTTCATTAGTCCATTAATGTTTTAATCCTAAAATTATTTTAATTCTACTTTCTACCTTTACTTCCCAGTCTATTATTTCATCATCATCTCTGAGCTACTCATTTTATTATTAGGTTGTTTTAAAGTGAGAAATGTTCATTAGAATTATTTTTAGTTCCTTATCAGACTGCATTCAGCAGCCATTTCTTATCCTCCTCTTCTTCCAAGTACCTTTGCCTAGTTGCCTGCTATCCTTTCCCAACTTGTTCGTGCTTAGCTGTTCATCTCTTTTTTTCTATTTACTCTAATATGGAATGAATGACTTCCCTTTGACCTGCCTTCTGTGCATTCCTGTGTTCTGTTTCTTCTGCTTACACTAGTATTTTAATGCTGAGTATTTAGTGTTCTGTGCATTCCTTCATAGCCCAAGTAGGGCCCTAGGGGTCATGGTGGTGGCGTGGGGGGTAAGGGGTGGGTAGGAGTACAGATGAACCGAGAGTCTGTGCAGCCCTGACTGGGCCACTGGCTCTCTGTTCCCCATTCCTAGATTTCAAGAAATAAACTGCAGTAGTTGGGCTCACTGTACTGAGTGGGGGAACAGAAGGAATTCATTCTTGTGGGAGTGCTTTTCCTTCAGATTATCTCCCCATGAAATGCAGCCTGGGGAACTTCACTACCATCTGACCCTGCCCCCGTTTTCCACTCCCTCATTTTTCCAGGCCCTCCCCAGAGTCATTTCTCCAAATTCTTCCCCAGAGGACCTGAGCTCAGTTTGCACTATCCCTGTAAGATTCTGCATTGTATTTTAACTGGTCAAGGGCACCTTCACTTGCTTTTCTAACAAATAGTGCCATTTTCTCAAAGAACAGTCTTACAAGAAAAAAGATGATTTGTTTTATTTGTCAGAGAGAGGAAAGAAAACTTAGGAAGAAACCAAATAATATGAACTAGTTAACAATTAATGGAACGTGCACTCAGTAGGATATATGCAATTATTAAGAATTATATTGACAACAAGACCTTAAGTAATATGTCAACTATATAAAAAATATTCATACATTTATTTATTCAGAGTAAGCAAAATTAATTAAAATATTTTAGTATTATCTTTAGATTGTGGGATTATAGAAGATTTTTGTTTTCTAAGTTTTCTATAATTTTCAAACTTTCTAGAAGATATCATTTAGATAAACAGTAAACAGAATTCATAAAAACATTATTTAAAGAGAAAAGTAATTTTATCCAGTGTAGCATTTTCAAGTGCAGAAACATAATTAGAAAAACATTACCCTCTCACACCAAAGCTGAATCTTATTATTTTTCTTAAATACATAGACTCAGACAATTATTTTTATTAGCATAAGCATCATAACCCACCAAACATGAATAAGAAAAGCCTATTGCGTGACAAAGTTAATTCTCCAAAATTGTGTGATGATACTTTGGTAAGAACCAACAGATTTGCCAATATAACCTCCTATCCATTTGTCATTCAGCTAGCTATTTGTTCTTTCAGAGGACTGTTTTTACCCTAAGGGCCAATTTCATTTTAAAAAAAGAAAAAATATGCAGATGAATTTTATGATTTTCCTCCTTTCTTCTACCACCTGAAAAATCAAGCCAAGCAATGCCAACATTCTACTTTTTAGGGATAGATGCAGATTGCCCCCATAAAAATGAAAACCTTACACTCTTCCTGGTCATGAAGAAAACTCCTGCTTGTCCAAAGAAAGGCATGAAATCAGGAGTTAACAGAGATTCTCATTTAGAAAAGAATTGTCACCATTTTTGCTGTGCTCTGGCCAGAACAGCATATGGCAGCCCAGCTGACAAATATAATCTTTTCCTCTTTTTTCCCATTTCACATGCACATTTCATTTGTGGAATATTAAAACTTCACACAAAGTGTCTGTTAACCCCTTGGCACCACAGCATCCCTCGTCTGGGATGTGCTATTTCCCAGAATCCTCCCCTCCAGCTGTGAAAAGGTTAAGGCCAATAGAGAACCAGTGGTCAGGGGCCTTCTGACTGACTTCCCTGCCTCTATTGGGAAGGGACGGACTCTCAGCACTTTCAGGCAAAGTTGCCTTAATGTTCGAAAATGCATAGCTTCCTAGCTTCAATATAAACTACCCTGCTAACCTGCATCCCAGAGCCTGAACTGGAGGTATTTTCAGAAGCAGCTATTCTTACACCCTGCTGTCTGTGGGGGCCCAGATAGGCCCACTCTCCATTCTGCAAGCAACCTGCTGGCCTTATCCTAAAGAAAGCAAGCATGCACACGTGATTTAAATAGAAAAGACAATTTGACAACTTGGTTCAGTTCTCCACCATCCTCCCGACACTCGAGCATTGGTCCAGGTTTACATATCTTCACTGACAAAGGCGATGTAGGAGGCCCGCTCACACTCACCCACATTACACTGCAGAACTCCCCGTAATTCCAGGCAGCCCAAACCTGCTCCCAACAAGATGCGTCAATGTACAATCTCCCTTTCCATTCACTCCTTTATATTTTGGGTTTTATTTAGAAAAGCTGCTTAGCATAAAATAGAGCACTCAATATATTTGTTAAATATTTCAAACATACGAAAAGCAGAAAATAGTACATAATATGTACCCATGGATTCACCACTGAGATTAAACAGATGGTACCATTTTGCCATATTTGCATCGAATGACTCTCTTTTAAAAAATTAAAAAATAAGATATAAAATATTCTAGGAGCATCTGACTGCACACCACATTCCTTCTCCTCCAGGTTTGCCACTACTCTGAAATGGGTGTGCATTATTCTTTTGTAAGTTCCCTAATACACAAGCATGTAACCAAAATACATACATATACTGGTAGTTTGCCTCTTTCATATTTTCCATGAATAGTAGCATGTTGTACATATATTTACATATGTTTTGCACTTAATATCATGCTTCTTTGTGCAATTTATTCAGGCTGATATCTTCGGATCTAGGTTGCAATTTTAATTATTGTATACTTTTTCATAATTTCAACATGCAAAAGTTTATACAATCCCCTAATAAGGGACCAGTAAATTATTCCATGTTTTTGCCATTATAAACAATCATGCTTGGAACATCCTCAGTCATGTCTCCTTATACACACTGGCCATCTATTCTCAAGGGTGGACACCAGGAAGTGGAAATGCAGAGTCGGAGACTCTCAGCATCATCAGTTTTACTACATTGACCGTTTTTCAAAGTGATTGTATCTGTTCTAGTTTTCACCATCAACTAGAAAAGTTTCTGTTTCTCCACTTTCTTGCCAAAATTTTATGCGATCAAACTGAATAAGTTTGGCAAAAATTGTAGGTAGTTGGTTACTGCTTTAAATTAAACCCCCAAGATGCTATTTTATTATATCATATAAGCAAAGATTTTAAAAGTTGGAAGTACCTAGCATTGATGAAGCTGTGAAAAACAGGCATTCTCATAAACTGTTACTGGAAATTCAAATAGCTACAACTCAACTAGCAGAAAATTGATCAATATAATATCAAACCCTGAATATACCCTTTTACACCAGGAATTGTACTCCTAGAAACATATGTCAGGCAATAACCGGACAGTGTACAAAGATACACGCAAACATGTTATTAAAGTCTCATTCATAAGTGTATAATGCTGCAAACTTAAATGGTCACCATCAATAGAAGAATTGTTCAAAGCAAAATGGCATACTCAGAATTTATGCTGCTATTAAAAGTAACAAGGTAATCTATATTTATGAACATACAAAAATGTCCAAGAAATGTCCATGTAAAGTAGAAAAAGGGGATACTATAAAAAACTATTATAATAGGAGTACATTTTTATGTTTTTAAAAACTGTGTTTTTCTACACAGAAAATGGCTAGATGGTATATAATAAAACAATAACAGCAATTATTTCTGGATAGTAGGATTACAGAGAAAATTTTTTCAAGTTTATAGTTTTCTTTTTTCCTTTTTATTGAATTTATTGGGGTGACATTGTCAATAAAATTACATAGGTTTCAGATATACAATTTCACAACACATCTGTATACTATATTGTAGGTTCACCACTCCAAGTCAAGTCTCCTTCCATCACCATTTATCCCTACTATACGCTTTTTGTTGATTTAGTGTTCGGCTCCCTAATTATTGGTGGGGTAGAGCAGCTCTTCTTATACTTATTAGACATCTGTTTTTTTCTTTTTTATAAATTGCTGATTTTAAAAAAGTGTTTGCCTTTTTCTTATTGATTTGTAGAAGATTTTATGAATATAAATATTGTCATTATCCTCTCCAAGCTAGTCAATAGCTAATCTTTGTACATTGTTTTTCATATCATTTTGGCTATCTGTGAAGTTTTTATCAAAGATAAAACTATATGGAATATAGTCAAATTTATCCTTGTCCTATCACTTGTATTTGCTTTGTCTTAGGAAGTGTTTTCCCATGCTACAATATTAAAAAATATATAAAAACCTATATTTTATTATACAGTCAGTTTGGCTACATTGTTTGTTTTGAAAATGCAAATTTGTTCTGAGAAAATTTATAATGCAGAAAACAGCATGCAGCGTAACCAAGCTGTGTAGGAATGCTAGGGATACACAGAACACACACATTGATACACCTGAAACATTAGTTCACGGGTATGTCATAGGCCATGCCCATCCACATCTGGTGTTACAACTTTCCATGAGATTTCAGATCACCTTCTTCCTGTACGTCAGGATAACTCACCAGTTGAAACTCCTCTGATGACCATTCCACAGGCAACCTTCCAGGTTTTTTAAGGTAAAGATAAAGTTTTTAAACATTGTTCTCTTAATCAAATTTCTCCCCTAAGTCCTGCGCCTTTTACTGACCTTGTATGATGACATCATCTTTAGACACACACGTTTCAGCATAGCAGAACAGAACACGAGGTGTATAGTTTTATACGTTCTACACTTTCCACGTAGTTCTTTAACCCATCTGCTATTTAATTTCATTAATACTGTACTATTCAGATAATTTTTAAGTAAGGAAAACTATTTAGCCTCCACGTTAGTTATTACATGTTTCTTTTACTTTTCTTGTCTCAACTTCACTAGCTAGGTCCTCCATAAAAAAGTTTTATTAAGACTGAGACACCTGTTATCAGTGACTTTGAATGCTTCTCAAGTTTCACAATTTAAAATATTTGTTTTAAGCTTTTGGAAGATATATTTTCTCAGGAAAAAAAATTTCTTTTTATTAACAGTTTGCCAAACGAGATGACCATGAATCATTTTTGAATTTTATCAGCTACACTTGGTATACCTCTGAGATTATCATGGCTTTCTTCTCTAATCGCTTCATGTAATGACCTATAATAATGGCTTTGCTTAATGTTAAACTGTCTTTGTTTCTTTTGAGATAAATCCAAATTCACTATAAAATATATATATGTGATTGATATGTATGAGTGTGTATGTTTGTATGTGTGTTATGAATTATATAGTACATTATATTTCTAGGAGTTATTTCAGTATAGTCTATAAATAATAAAAATTATTCATTTCAGCTGTATAGTTTAAAGAGCCTGAGAAGATGTATACAGTCACGTGACAACCATCATAAGCAAAAGCTTTCATAACCCGCCATATTTTTGTCTTCCTGCAATTTTATATGATGTGTTTAATTGTGGCTTTCTTGAATTTTATCCTACATGGAATTCATTGAGCTTCTGGGAACTGTAAGTTAATGTTCTTGACTAAATTTTGGGAATTTTCACCCTTTATTTTATCAGATAACTTTTTTACCCAGTTCTTCTTCTGAGACTCCAATAACATGTATGTTGTAATTATTAATATTGTCTCACAGAGCATGAAGCTTCATTTATACTTAAATTATTTTCTTTGGTTTTGAGTTGAATAATTTCTATTAAACTATCTTCAGGGTTATTGATTCTTTTCTGTGATATTTCAAATATGTTTTTTAGTCCATCTAGTGAATTTATTTCAATCACAGTTTTCAGCTCTAAAATTTCCATTTGGTTCTTTTCACAGTTTCCATTTTGCTGTTGTGATTCCCTATTAGTTCTCTCATTTTTATCATGTTTTCCTTTAATTCTTTGAACATATTTTAATTGACTTCTTTAAATACACAAGGTCTTTCCAGAAGGTATCCAGCCATGTAACATGAAAGACAGAGACATTTATTGAAGAAGATACAAGACACAGGAAACATTGTACATAGGACAGTGACGCCTCAGTCCCCTTCAAAGTAGGCACCTTGGGACCTCACTCAGTTCTCCCAATTGCCATCAGCTGCCCTGTTGTATTTTCCTGAATCTCATCAAGAGTCTGAAATCTCTGCCTTTTCAAAGGTGATTTTAGTTTTGGGAAAAGCCAAAAGTTTCAGAGCACCAAATCTGGGCTGCAGTGGGGCTGAGTCACCTGGGTGATCTGATGTTTCACCAAAACAATCTGCATGAGATGTGATGCATGAGCGAATGCATTGTCATGATGCAGCTGCCAATCACCAGCTTCCCATAGCTATGGCCTTCTGAATCATCTGAATAGTTTCTGCAGAGGAACGTTCAAGCTTAACACAAAATTTGATTCAGATACATTGCTCTACTCACTCAGTCATTTTAAATGCAATGGCCACACAGTGCATGTGCTCACTCAGCTGTGTCTACTACCCCCAGTGACTAGTGCAGTGAAGTCCTCAGTGTTCACTCATGTGCATTCCAGCCCATTCTCCTTGGCTGCCAGGTTACATAGATGTCATGAGAGCCATTCTCATTATAACAATGGTTGGACTTTTTGTGGACAGACCTCATATTTTTATGATTTGCTTTCAAGTTTTTTTCTACTAACTCTAATATCTAGGCCCAATCAGAGTAAGTTTCTATTAACTGTATTTTCCCCCCTTGAGTAAGGGTCACAATTTCCTATTTCTTTGGATATCTAGTAAGTTTGGTCAAAACTCACAATTGTAGCTAATATATTGGAGAGATTATGGATTCTGTTTAGTTCTTCTGACAAATGACTAATAATTTCCTGGATTCTAACCTAAAAATCTATCCCTCCTATGGCAAACAGCCACTGATGTCTATGTTTGGTTTTTTTTTTTTTCAACTTCTGATTTGTAGCCTGGCCCCCTAGCCATCTCCACTATCCCTGAGTAATTTAGCGATCAGCCAAGGATTTGGGAAGACACACACTCAGTCTTAGCTTTGTGCTGTTTAAGGAACTCAATCTGTCAAAGTCTCTCAGCAAACTCACACTCTGTTCACGAGCTGTCTTGCCTTTCAAAGATAGATCTCTATTTTGCCTGCTTTTTCTCTGGGATCTTGGGGAATTTTTCATTTATATAAATAATTTAGCAATTATGAGATAATGGAATCCATGTATTGGTCTCTGTCCCCAGTTCCTATCACAGAGCTCCTTATACACTTATAAAATTCTAAGTGACAAGAGCACAGAAGCATCCTTTATTCTAATATTTTGGCTTTGGCCCTGCTGTCCCTGACACAGGTTTCTGAAATTTCTAAGGGAAGAGAACTAGGAGCAGCTATTGCTTTATTGAGGCAACTCCGGGTGGGCTCCGGCACAGCTCCTGGGGGGAGACTGGTCATCGGAAACCCATGATTAAAAGCTTGGAATTTTCAGCCCCTCATTCTCTTGAGAAGGTAGAAGGCTAAACATGGAGTTTATGATCAATGATGCCTATACAATTAAGTGTTACACAACCCCAAAAGTATAGGGTTTGGAGAGCTTCCAGGCTGGTGAACACAGAGTGGTGCTGGGGAGTAGCACACCCAGAATGGGCATGAAAGCTCCACACCCCCTTCCACATACCTCGCCCTTTACATCTCTTCCATCTGGATGTTCATCTGCATCCTTTATCATAGCCATTTATAATAAACCAGTAAATGTAAGTGAACAGTTTTTCTGAGATATGGGAGCTGCTCTAGCAAATTAACTGAACCTAGGAGGGGGTCGCGGAAACCTCTGATTTATAGCCAATTGGTCAGAAGCACCTGGACTTGTGATTGGCATCTGAAGTGGAAGAAGGTGCGGTCATGTAGGACTGAACCCTTAACCTATGGTATCTGACAGTATCTCCAAGCAAACAGTGTCAGAATTGAGTTAAATTATAGGCCACCCCACCCAGCTGGTATCACAGAGAATTGTTTATTGTTGGAAAAAAAACCCCACACATTTGGTAACCAAAACTGACAGAAGATAAGTGTTCTGTATAAAAGTAAAGGAGACACATGGATTAAACTGACTACAGGATTTGTTTTTTTAATTTTAAATAGAGCTCAACTAGAGATTCGGGCGGAGTTTTTTCCTTAACTTTTGGATCTTAGTCTTACTAAAAATATCTTTTTTTACCCCCAATCTTGATTTATGTTTTAGGTATGAGTTAAATTCTAAGTTGACAGTTTTTCGACAGTATTTTGAAGATGATATTCCTTTGTTTTCTGCATTATGCTGTTAATAATTAGAAACCTGCTGTCAGTTTAACTTTTCTTTTTTCTTTTGAAAAATCTGTCTTTTCTCTCTGGCTACTTCTGTAATCTTCTCTTTGTCTTCAGGTTGGTTCTGCATATTGACTCATATATTTATGTGGATGTGTTTTAATTTATCTTGCTTAGAATATGTTGTATTTCTTGAACTGGTACCTCATGTCTATATCCCAATTCTTGAAAATTCTCTGCCTTTGTCTTTTTAAATATTGCCTTCTCTCTTCTAGTCTCCTTTTCTAATACTCCTATAAAATTTCTGTTGATCTTTCTAATTCTAACCTCCATAGTTTCACAATTTCCTTTCATATTTGTATCTATTCAAATTTCAAACCATACTCTGGGTAACTGCATCATTTCATCTTATGGTTCAGCTATATCTTTTAGTTTGTCAGTTTCTCCATTTTGTTTAGCTAATAACTTGTCAGTGGTTTAACTGGTTACTTCAATTTTCTGGTGATTTGAATTGTGCTCATCTTCCCCCACAGAACTACAGGCCCCATGAGAGTGAGCGGAGGGTGTCACCATTATGTCTCCAGCACACAGCACACAGCTACCCACCTGATGATGCAAACCAACACGGCATTGTTGCAAACCAACAATAAGCCAACAATAGTCTTCAGTCTTTAACAGGCTAATTTTCATATTTAGAAATTATGTTTGATTTCTTATCTGCTTATTCCTCTTAGTGGCTTATTCTTTGCTTACATTTTGAATCCTTCTTTTATATTTTTAATTGTAATAAATATACAGTTTCCATCTACTACTGTCTAAGGCTCTGATCTTTCTGTTTATGTGTGAGTGTATGTATAAGTGTATGTTGGCTGACTCTTGTTCATGATGGATTATTTTTTATATGCTTTGTAATTTTGGGTTATGTGTTCATTTATATTGAGGCTTTGCCCATGGATATCTAGTGTGATATGGGTTGAGAAAATGTTCTTCCAGAGTTTAATGCTTGCTGCATCCTGGTACCAAATTGCATGTTGATTTCTTGGCTTAAGAGTTCCTAAATAATGCTAAAGGTATAATTGTAAACCCAAACCCCTCACAAAGTTCAGTTTGGGGGTTTTTAATTCTTCTGGGTTTTATTATTATTATCATCATTTCTATTATTTAACTGATAGTACAGGCTGAGCTTTATGCAGATACCTTCATTCCAGCTTCCCACCTCATCTTCTGTTTCTGCATGGACACTAAAACCCAAGCCCCTAGGTGATTAAGACATACAACCTCTTCCAGGACAACCACAAAATCACCTCCCATGTTTATTTATTTCATTCTCATGGGAATTTCCAGCACTTGGGGATTCCCATTTTATTTATTGAAAGCTCAGCCATGTGTGGAAATTAATGTTGCTATAGTCCATCCAACATATGTAAATGTTTCAGGCAAGAGAATTGTCAGATGATTTGGGTCTGTTGTCTCACCAGCATTCCCATTCACTCTTCAACTCACTCCAGTGGTTTTCCGTCCGTATCATGTTCTGAAACTACTCTTACTGGGGTGACTGCTGACATCCATGTTGCCGGACCCAGTGGACAGTTTTTTGTCCCCTTACTCAGTTTTTCAGCGTTACCTAGCACAGCCTCCTTTTGAAAGTTCTCTAGTCTCGGGCTGTTCTTGGCCTCCCGTGTCAGCCACCCTCTTCTCCTCTCCCTGGCTCAGCCCTGGGTACTTAATCTTTCTGTATTTTCTCCCTAGGTGAACCCATCCATTCCCATGGCTTTAACCAAGCACGCCTTTTGTCAATAATGCCCCAGCTCACACCTTACCTTTGAACTTTATGCTCATATGTCTGAAGGCTTTCTTAAGGAGCAAATTTAAGTGTTTCACAAGCATCCCAAACATGTCTAAAATTGCAGACTTGATCCTCACATCAATGAAATTAATTCCTACTCTAGTCTTCCATTTTAATGAATGGTCCTTCCCTTCACATTATCATCAAAAGCTGATAGGGAATCTCCTCTGATTCTTCACATTAAATATATCATAAACTCCTGTCAATTCTTAATCTCATTTACTTCTCTTTTCTCCAGTTTAACTGCTGTAGTTCAAACAATGGTCTCTTCTCCAAACTCCTGCCGTGGACTTTATCTTGTCTTCTGCTTCTATTCTTTCCCTGTTGAATTCATTCCGTATATAACAACTAGAGTATTCATTAAAATTTTTAATTGAATTATTTTACTTTCTCATTAAAACTCTTCAGTGGCTTCCTACTGCGTATTAGAAAGCATGTAAGTGCCTTCCATGACCCCTACCCTATGTAATTTGTCCCCTGCTGCCTTCCTTAAACCCTCTCATTATTATTCTCTCTTTTAATTACTCATTATGCTACAGCATACCAACCGTCTTTCAGTTCCTTGACTCACCAAATTATTTTCCAAATTTAAGCACGATGTTCCTGTGTCCAAAATGCTTTTACTCTTGCATTATCATGACTCTCTTTTTTTTTTTTATCTATTAGGACTCAACCACAATGTCACTTCTTCCATGGTTCAAATGGGACCTCCAGGAAGAGGTCTTTTCTGTAACCTTATCTAAATAAGGTTTTCTTCCTTATTATCTATTATTGTCCCCTATTCTTTTCCTTTTTGGTAAATAATTTGCATAATTTTAAATTACACGTACTTTTATTTGTTTTCTCATTCATTCTTTGTTTTCCCACTTAAGTTTTACTTTCATGAAGATAGGAACCACCTTATTTTGTTCAACCAAAAACTATCACAGCAATTGACACTTATTATCTTTAATAATTATTTGTGGAATGATGAAGACATTTACTAAAACATAAAAAAGAAGAGCATTTGTAGCAGTGGTGTTCAGAGGCAGAAGACAGAACAACTCCCTGAGATCATTAGCTCTCAGTGTTTGTTTGCAAATGTACTTAATGAACAAAGGAGAGCAGCATTTTTTTCTAAGTGTCCAAATGTGCCAGGTTCCTTCTCATATGTTATCTCGTTCAATCCTCACACAGTTAC
Organism: Micronycteris hirsuta; assembly: GCA_004026765.1. Classification (NCBI taxonomy): domain Eukaryota; kingdom Metazoa; phylum Chordata; class Mammalia; order Chiroptera; family Phyllostomidae; genus Micronycteris; species Micronycteris hirsuta. The sequence goes on from PVJI01005588.1 coordinate 61,591, forward strand.
TTGAGGTAGATATTATTTTTACTAATTCATAGAACTTAGTAACTTGAACAAGGAGTACAAAAATAAAAAGGGAAACATGCAGACTTGAAACTAGTTTCTTGTGTCTCCTCATTCCAAGTACAGAACTCTTTCCATAAGGCAATACGCCCTTCTGAAAAATTTGGTTAAACCAGAAAAGTTATAAGCTTCATGACATCTAGAAATCAGAAGCACAGGACACATTCTTCTGATTGTCATGTCCATGGGCCATCTACAGTGTCTATGGAAGTCCATCAGAATAACACATCAGCTTGTGCTTAGACGTGAAGGCTGTGCGGAAACAAACTTGGCAGGGGGGGGGACATTTCTTAGCTAATATTTTCATTTATTTTTAACTTGAATATATTTTCTAAGTTCTTGATATCGTTCATTTTGTAAATACCTACATTGTTAAAATTACTAAAGAATTTATAAGATTTTTGATGAAGAACTTCACAGAATTTTGACACTGTGTGAAACAGAGCCTTCAGGGAAGAGCCTGCAATGGTAAAATATGCCTTGAAACAAGGCACATCATGACTTGCTCAAGTCCAGCCATAGTCCATGATAAAAAAACTTACACAAAGGATACAGAATGAGTTAAAAACTAAAACTTATTTTCAGAAATTGGGAAGTGTATTAATTTAAATATATTTGACCTCTACTTTTTTAAAAATTTCTTACATGAGAGGAAAAAAGAAAAGGAAACTTAGTTTAAAAACCATAATTATAATAATCACAAAACTGTTCAAGTGTTCTAACAGCTAAATTAGCATCTCTTATTAGTATATTTATCCCCAGGATTCTGAACTAACAAAATCACTTTTGTTGGTATTTTTTGCCCATTAAGCATTTTTGCAAGCACATTGCACTCTGTGGAAAGTCGGCTTGTTGCACACAGGAAAGGCTGTGAAGGGGTCAGACACGCCTTGCCCTCCAAACTCACCTCTCACCAGGCGGCCAAGTTACAGGTCCACACGCAACACCACGCATCTCTGTCTGCTTCCAGTCACCTCAGGGTAGACCTGTTGTCCCACTGAAATTATTAAATAGTGTTCCCTTTCACACCCAAAATGTCTTCAATTTGGACAATTTGTATGGAAACCCATAAACACCATCTTAGAAATTATGTTCTAACTCAGTACCGGATGAGAAAAACTTACCATTTTCTGAGAAAGAAGACACCAATTAATGCTACACCTTCAGAAGAGCCAACTTGGAGATGATCCTTTTCAATTTATCTGTACAAATGGCCTCTCTTGGTTGAACACATGCAAAGGGTGAAGTTGCCCAAACCCCTGGAAAAGGACAAAATGGGACTGACTCTTTGTAGACTGTCAAAGGCTGCCCCTCATGTTCCTCAGTAGACAAAGTTGGCTACCAAGGCAGCAGGTAAATTTAGATAAATGTTAAGGGGATTCTAGAGGGAAAGAGATTAAAATTCTGATCTCTTCCTTTTTTAGGTTCAATCACATGATACTTCTTGATGAGTAAAATGTTTCTAGCTGAGGTTTGCTGGGAGGAAATAAATCCAAGGGTCCCAAAGATGAACATTCCATAAAGGCATAAGGAGTCTGGATTGGGGAGCTGGAATCAAAGCCAAGGCCTAGCTTTAAGAGGGTGAAGGTAGTAACCACACAGTTACATGATGTGTTTTGGAAATGGTAACAGCATGTAAAGTACAAATTGAGAACTTTATCCATGCAAACCTAAAAGGAAATGGATGGGGACAGACTAAACTGGGCATCAGCTTTCAGCATCCTAAAATTAAGAGCCATCTAGAACTGGATCTTATTGTTACACTGATAAGACATGACTTGGAAACACAAGTAAAGGCAGAGTAAAGGTCTAGAGCTCTTGGACAATTAAGAGTAAAAAAAAAAAAAGAAAACCACGAGAGGCAGAAAATGGACTCCCTGCTAACATGAATAGATGAAGAGGATTTAGTGATTAATTGGGAAAATATAAAAGATAGGACTGCACTGTTACTCTGAAAAAAAAGATATCACTCCAAACCATGATGATTCATGTATAAGACTGTCAGTGCATTTTCAAATGTTTAAAGAATAACTATCCCTGGCTGGTATGGCCCAGTGGATTGAGTGCTGGCTTGCAAACCAAAGGGTCACTTGTTCGATTCACAGTCAGGGCACAAGCCTGGGTTGCAGGCCAGCTCCTCAGTGGAGGGTGCTTGAGAGGAAACCATACATTGATGTTTCTCTCCCTCTCTCCCTCCCTTCCCCCTCTCTAAAAATAAATAAATAAATAAAATCTTTTAAAAAAAGAATAATCAGTTAGTTGTGAAGAATGAAGGAAGCCTCTTATACATGGTATCTGGAGCAGAAAGGCCATTGTTCTAAACAGCCTCCTTAATGCCCAGCTCTCCCTATCAAAATCCATGGACAATCTGACTTAGAAACAGCCATATGGAGAAAAAAAGAGTTATAGAGATATTTTCAACTCTGACAAGAAATCTGCTCATGGAAGGAGATAAGTAAGCAAGGGCTAATTAGTAAGTGTAACACGGGCTCCTTAATTAAAATCTCCCTTTAGATTCAATCTATTCCCTGGAATGACATTTAATAATATTGAGTTATAGTTATAAAAGAGTTTGCCCAAATGTTTCCATCTTTGATTAAGATAAACATTGCCCATAGAGAAGCAACCTTCCCCGGTTAAGTCATCTATGAATAGAGTTTTAGCAAATCTTTTCATTCCGGATCTCAGATCTCCTGTGAGTATTGGCTACCAAAGTGAGTAAACACCTTTTCAAAGCTACCAAGCAAGATCAGGTGTCCAATACCATTGCCACATACTTCAGCAGTAAGAATATACATATATACATATATTCATATATTCATATGTATACATGAATATACAGCAGCAAAAGATATCCCTCTACTTAGAGATGTAAGAGACTGAGAAAGGGTAAGTCATATTGAGACATAAGACTGCCATTCCCCATGACATCTGCTGAAACCTGGATGGCCAACCTGACCTGGCTTCCACTGAAGACATTTTGTTGAGGGTGGGCAGAAAGTAAGACAGAAAGAAGTACTAACAAAGGTTTGGATTAAAAGGATTTCCTTTTTCTAGAATCGGTTGTTCTTAAAAAATAATATTAATGTCCAGACATTTGTATCTACAGTTCTAGTCCACTTTGTGTCCACTGTTGTTCATGTGGACCACTTTCCAGGAGAACCAGAATCCTCTGGGACAGCAGAGACCATTGCATTTACTATTAGCCATATGGGTCTGATTTTTTGACACATGCAAGCCTGGTCAAGCGGGGGAATCAGTGATTTTTTTTTCTGGGATTATAGTTAGTTGTGAATGTATCTAGTTAATGAGATTTTTTAATAATTATTGTATCCCAAAATAAGCATCTTTGGAACGAAACTAGACTCTTACATGATTTCCTAACCATTCTTCAGTTACAAGTGACAGAAAACCTAACCCCAATAGCTTATCCAAAGAGGCAATTTATTGGTTCATAAAATTGATAGTCTGATAGTCGGATTAGTTTCAAGCATGGCTGAATTCAGGAGCTCAAAGGATATCATCATAATTTGATCTCTCGGTTTAGGTCTCTTTTCTTCTGTGTGTTGGGCATTATTCTCAGGCAAGTTTTAATGTTTTGAACACAAAATGGCTCCTGCACCTCTAGTTTCCTGCCCATTGCCCACCCAGATTTAAGTACAAAAACATAGGGGGAGCCTATTTTCTAGTATCCAATGAAAGGCCCTGAGACTTATTCTAATTGCATAAGTTTAGAACTAATGTTAATAGGTGAATTATTCAGTATAGCCAGAGATAAGCATGTTTACCACTGAAATCAAGGCAACACCCTGCCCAGAGCTGTTGGTTGTCTGTCCAGTTTAGCACCATTTTCCCTCTTTCATGTTCTCTTCCTTATTGCAGGTCTGGAAGCCTAGGAATGACAACGCATGCAGGGCTCCAGGTTAAGTTCTGTTAGTGAGAGAACTAGACGAAGATTTGGAAGTCGGAGGACACACAGACGCCATGTTGCTCCTGGGGCAGTGACAGGCGGGTGTGTAGGTTTTGACAGAGGGTGGACATAAGGTCTTGGAAGCAGCTTCCAAGTGTTTTCCTGTCAATAAACTTGATGCCACAAGTAACTGAGATCATTGCCAGAATTTCTATGACTGTGGCGCTTTCTGATTTTCTGTCCACAAGTGACAACTTCCCTGACACTTACTTCCCCCACTTCTCAATGAGTTTCATAAGCCTCTAATCCTGCATTAAATCCTTCCTGCTTGAAGTTCCTTGGGGGTTTCTTCAGGAACCCTTACTGTATACATGAATTCTTATTTTCTACATCAAGTCATATGAGCCGAGAGTGGAGGTTGGCACATCCAGAAAACAAATCTTGACTTGCTAATAGATAGGACAATGAGCAGAGAAGATGTGGAAAACAAACGTTTACTGCACTTCAACAGCATCATCCTCATCTATTCTATATATCACAGAACTTGATCATTGAAAACACTCCCTCCAAAAAAAGAAAACACCGCATCTCATGGATTTAAAAACTGCGGTAGTATCCTTTCATCCACCAGGTAGATGCTCCAAGGCCCTTAGCGGATGCCTGAAACCGTAGATAGTACCAAACCCTGTATTATGTTGTTTTCCTTTACATACATACCCATAACAAAGTTAAATTCATAAATTAGGCACAGTAAGAGATTAACAACAATAACAATAAAACAGGTAGGAGGTGCGGGTGGGTGGGGTGTGGGAGAGTGGTGGGGGAAAATGAATACAACTACACTTGAACAACAATCAAATAAATAAGTGGAATAACAATAAATAGAAAAATTATAATATTCTATAATAAAAATTATGTAAATGGTCCATTATTAAATAAACTAAGGGTTACTTGAAACAAGTACAGCCATATTGCAATAGCTACTAAGTGACTAATGGGCAGAGAGGGTCTACAGTGAGATTATGCTGGAAAAAGGGATACTTCACACCCTGAGCAGACAGAGCAGGACAGTAAAAGATTTTATCATGCTATTCAGAACGGCACTCAATTTAAAACTTATGACTTGTTTATTTCTGGAATTTTCTATCTTATATTTTCAGACCATGGTCAACCACAAATAACCAAAACTGTAGAAAGTGAAACCATGGATAAAGAGGACTAGTATGTGGTATTTTCCATTGTTTACAAAACTAGAAAGAAAGATCTCAGCCTCTGCCTTCCAGCCCTTCATAACCAGGTCACAACCGCCCCTCCATCATGCTTTCCTTCCTGTCATTCCTATTCTCCAGCCTCTCTGGGTTAAGATGTCTCTAAACCCTATATCATTTTTTCACTTGTCCCTCAAACTTCATATCATCTAAATGGTAATTTCTTGACAGTAGAATAGTCTAGTCTCTCTCTTTTTTTTTAACTTCTGAAGCATAGTTATTTGATATGTGGATTTTTCCCACATGACTTTCTGTCAGGATGTTTAAGGATACAAACTCCATTGGAAGAAATAGAAGTGCATTCCTAAAGGCCAAGCCAGTCTCCCAACAGCATCACCTGTGATGACTGGGTGGGTCAGGAAGTCTTAGAAAGTAAGTGCCTAGAAGACAAGAACCTATTCAATGTGCATCAACTACACACAACTGATACAGTGTGTGGACTTTTTAAAAATATTAGCTTACATTGTGACTTTAGCACGCTGAAACAATGTGTGCACAATGCCAAAAACATCCAGATGGAAGTGGGGAGCTCAGCCGCCACCACATGCTTCATCTGCACCGATGTCTTATGGAAGCAGCCAGCATGGATCTCTGGGGCCTGGAAGAGTTGCCGGGCAAAAAGCCAGAGGGGAGGAATATTGCCAATATATGTTTAAATTAAATTAATTAACATTTATATAACTCTCTACATGGTATAAAGAACTTCCATCAAATATAGTGTCTCATTTAATCAGGATAACCACCCTATAAATTGGTACCATTATTTGCTGCATTTTACAGATAAAAAAATGTAAGTCTCAAAAAAGTTTCAATTGCATAGCTAGTAAAGAGTGGAGCCAGTACTCGAACCCTGGTCTTCCCATGGAACCTATAATAATGACTGAGGGCTTACCATGTGCCAAGAACTTCTGATGACAATGAAACCCTATCCTTGTACTCTAATTAATGTCTTCTACATAGATGTATTATCACAGAGCGGGAGGGCAAACATAAATGGTTTGTACTGTATTATACCTCTGGATTATATCTTCACTTTTCTATGTTCCTACAAAGTTCTAGGAAGCAAAGAAGAAAAGTAACATAAGTGGAGGCATAAATTGGACCTATTTGAAATTCAGTAGATTTTGTTCCACGAGGCCCTCACACCACAAACAGGAGCCCAGACAGGTTTTGCACACCTTCTTGGATTATCCACACCTAACGAGGCATATGCTCCAGTGAAGGCAGATGATAACAATCCAATATGTTTCTAAGATTCACAAGTTGACAACGCAGGGCAAGTTGCCAATTTTGCATTCCTGAAAATTATTCTAAGTAATGGCCCTAGTTTAATGGTATTATGCTCCAGAAAAAGAGTTCTGGGCTTATTCTTGTCTCTAGAACCATCCACAGCAATACAACCCTGTTAATATATTTTTTCACTGATATATTTTTCTTCCCTATAGGTCATAAATAGTTATCCACAAGAGTAGCTTAATTCTGGGGGCAAAAGTAAAGATATACATAGAAAACACAGCACTGAGTTTGAAATCACCAGTTTCTATGAAGTGAAAAGAGGAGAACCAAAGTTTCCTTCAGGGAAGAAAGAAAAGTACTATCAGATCAGTGATACCACAGCCAGGCACAGTGAGTTTCTGAAGTCTCATGGTCACTAGGAGATAAAAGTGAGTGGCTGTGTGAAGGATGCAGCCATGTATGGGTGTCCTGAGGCAAATGCAATGTCCCGCAGCCTCATTATATCTCAAAGCCAAATCTCATATTCATATCTGGGCTGCTCACTTCTCCACAACAACTTATACCTCTACCTACTGTAAGATGATTTTTGATGTCAACAGATATTCACAGATGTCTCTACCCAGACCCCAGACAGGAATTCTATTCAACAGTTTCAGAAAAAAGATTGTAAGTTACACCCAAGCAGTCAGATTTGGGGATGATTATGCATTCCCTAAACTGCAAAGTATATAACCCAGTAACAACATATGAGTCATACTAGAGATACACAAGCATTATAGTTTGTAATGTAACATGAATTACACATGTTAGAATTTCATAATTTTATATAATCACACACATGAAATAAGTGCCCAATGTCCCTAATAGAATTTTTTCTATCCACAAAAGGTTTCCATGGTAAACACTATCATTATCTCTACATACTTTAAAAACAAGATTTTCCTTCAGGGTCAGCAAATTATGGCCAGTGGGCCAACTATAGGCAGTAGTTCATTTTGTATGGCCCATGAGCAAAGAACAGTTTTATAGTTTTAAATAATGGTTTTAAAAAATCAGAAAAGCAAGACTTTGCCACAGAAACCACATGTGGCCTACAAAGCCTAAAATACTTACTAGCTGGCTCTCTAGAGAAGAAGTTTGGTGACCTATTTTAAATGCTGAGTTTAAGCAAGGGAGGGAGGGAGGTTTGGAGGGGGTGGGGGGAGGGGAGGGGAGAAAATGCAGACAACTGTAATTGAACAATAATAAAGTAATTTTTAAAAAATTAAAGGGAGGAAACACAATAAAAAATAAAATAAATTATGAGTGTCAAATAAATACATTTATTTTATTTATTTTAATTTTCTTTAATGAGGTATATCAATACCACACAACTGAGCTCGGGGATGGGGCTACTACCTAAACTGCTATGTACAGAACTCTGAGGCTGCCCTCAAGTGAGGCAGAGAAAATGCTTTTATCAATTAGTGAAGTCTCCATAGACACAGGAGGATGAAATGTGGGTGCAAGTCTCACACATTGCTCTCCTTGCCTTACCTTCTAGGGAAAGAATTTTTATTTATGTATGTAATTAACTATGTAAGAGTAAGAAACAAACTCACTAACAATGCAAGACTATGTGAGTAAAAAGCCAGTCCTGGCCTGGAATATGTCATGCTACATGTTTACTGGGTGACTGAATTCGCTTTACAGAGTTGCATAAATTAAATATTAATCCTTACACCCAGAAGTTAAGATCTTTTTTTCAACTGGGAATCTCCCCAAGTGTGGGTTGCAGCTTAGGTGCTCCAGAACCCCAGAGAATTTATACTTGAGCTTTACAATCAAGTACTTAGATCACTTTTCAAATATTCATAAGTATTGAAGGAGTGTTATGATAGCCAAGCATGGCCTGCCTGGCTGCTTCCTCATAGCAGATTATATATTTTCACGTGCCAGTTTCCTTCTTCCACCTCTGATGGGAGAGTAACCAGCCTCCGAAGGACAAGACTGTTTCTCGGATCTGCCATTGTAGTTTGAGACCGGGAAGCGCCCTCCTTCTAACTCTGACAAGGACACAAGCCAGAAGCGCAACCTTGCTGTTGTACTTCAGTTTCAAAAGCACAGCATGTGGCATTGCTTCAAAATGTACTACCTCATCAATTCATTTCTGAAAAAGTCAAAATAGTGGAGGCAGTCTATTTTGCCAACATTTTGAATCAAAGCTGTTTTGAGTTCTTCAGGCACCAAAAAGCAGCATTACTTAATAAGCTACATCCTCGCCCCAAACCGGTATAGCTTCGGGGTCAAGAGCAGCACACAACATATTCACTCACCTGTTCATTCATTCAATAAACACTCATCAAGGGAAGACTAGCAGACACTCTACTCAGCTCTAGAGTTACAAAAGTGATCAAAACACAGTTCCTGGACTTAAAAATCTAAGAGGAGAAGCAAATGGATGAGCAAACAATTAAGGGGCAGTATGCAATGTGCTGTGAGAGGAAAAGTTTAAGGTTCCATGAGAGCATGTAGGAGGGACACTTAGCCCAGACCTGTGAGGACAGAAATTCAGGAGAGGCTTTCCAGAGGAGTTCAGTCTCTAATGAGCCCTAAAAGATGAGAAATTGGACAACAGGACTTGACTTGCACCAGCACCTGCATGCTCAGGGCGTAAAATGGATAGGACACTGTGGATCTCCAGAGGGTAACAGGGACTGAAAGGGAAACATAATATGCACAAGATGGCTCAGGACTGGAGACAGCTGGGGAGCAGCAGGGACTGGGTCACACCCAGGTAGTCAGAGCCAGTCAACTTAATGGCACACTCGTGTATGCTCTCCTCAAGAGACTGATCTTTAGGGTTGGGATAGACAGGCAATTGCATGACATAAAGACATATAAGACTATGACAAGTTTCGGGGAGAGCATGTTCCAAGAAATCCTTCTATATCAGTTTGCTAGGGTTGCTGTAACCAAGTGCCACACATCTCGTTGCTTAAAATGCAGAAATGCGTGGTCTTACAGTTCTGGAACCTGGAAATTCAGATCAAGGTGGTGGCAGGGTTGGTTCCTTCTGAGGGCTGTAAGAAAAAAAATCTGTTCTCCCCCCCAGCTTTTCCTGGTTTGCTAGCCATCTTTGACACTTCTTGTACATGGTGTACTCCTTGGGTCTCCATATCATTTTCCATCTGCGCATGTCTTTTTTTCTTCATATGGCATTCTTTTTATAAGGACACCAATCATATTGGATTAGAGCCTTTCCTATTCCAACATGACCTCGTTTTAACTAATCACCTATTTTCTATAAACTATAACCCTATTTTCAAATAAGGCCACAATCGAGGTACTGGGAATGAGACCTTCAAATATGAATCAGGTGGTTGACACAATTCAATCCATAAGACACAGTAAGAGAACTTCCATCCTGCTGTTCTCCACAAAGCAGCAGCAGCAGCAATGACAATTTAATGACATCTTCATCAAGTGGAAGGGACTGGGTTTCAGCCCTTGGATCTAGGACCTCCAGGTGCCAGGGTGGTAGGAACATGAAACAATGGGGGAAAAGCCCAGCATAAAGATGAAAATCTCCCCATTTCCATTCCAAGTCTTTAAGTCATCAGTCCTTCCACCATGGCATTTTACCTGTCTTCGTCACTAGACCACAAAGCATGGAATGAGGTCCCCTGAAGGTGAGCAGGTTCCCATGTGCCCCTGACCCAGCAATGAGGTCAGAAAGCCCTCCTTAACTACACAGGCTGGCTCTGTCCTGTTGTCAGATCAGGGGGCACAACACTGCACGCAGGAAGCAGAACCTCCAGCCTGCATGAGGAAGGGAAAGGAGGACAAGGGAGGAGGAAGAAAATCAAAGGTCACCTGGTTGTGTCCCGTTTACGAGGCCAGAGCCCATGGCCAAATGCTATTTTAGAATTTGGTATGTCAAACCAGCACAGCATTACCTGCCTGCGGTCACTCTCCTACCAGTGGGGGAATTAGGCTAATTATGTCTCCAGGCAGGTATTCCCCTAGTTTTCGGGGAACAGAGACCTAAGTAGGAAAGTTGCTGTGGGAAGGAGACTGGTTACAAGAGGGTGGCGAGCGAGCAATGAATGAATGCCTCAAAGTCCTGTCTGCCCCAGAGCCCTTGCGTTCACATTTCACAATGAACTTCCAGAAGCAGCAGGCAGAGGAGACCTCAAATGGGGTCAGTTAGGAGCCCTGCAGGTCACAGATGTCAGTTCCTAGAATCCCAACCTCCTTATTTCACAAATAGGGACGCTGAGGACTTAAGACATAGGACACTTAGGTCGCCCAGTGAGAGATGAACAAAAAACACCCTATTGCTAAACTTTCCATTCAAAGCTCTTTTCACAGCATCTCTGTGCCTCAAATTGCTTGCTACCCTGTATTATTAGTTCACTAGGGATGCCATAACAAAGTGCCACAAACTGGGTGGCTTAAGCACCCAGAAATTTATTTTCTCAAATTTCTGGAGACTAAAAGTCTGAGATTAAGATGTCAGCAGAGCTGGTTTCTTCTAAGGCCTCTCTCCTTGTCTTGTAGATGGCTCCCTTCTCCCCCTGTCTTTGCAAGGTCTTTCCTTTGTGCCTGTCTGTATCCAGATCTCCTCTCCGTATATAACCCATCGTATCTGATAAAGGTCTACCCTAATGACCTCAGTTTAACTTAATTACCTGTTTAAACATCCCATCTCCAAATACAGTCACATTCGAAAGTACTGGGAGTTAGGGTCTCACTATACGAACTGGGGACACAATTCAGGCCAGAGCCTTTTCCCAAGAGTTCTTGCTCCACAGCTTGCTTTGCTGTTGCTGGTGTCACAAGACCCTGCCCTTTGACAAAAACTGAACAGGGCCCAGTTAGCTCCTGGGCTTCCATCTCCTGGCAGCCCGACAGCCAGAAAGTTGTTTGTCGTGACATATTTGACTGGTAGGGGCAATGGGCTGGACCCATTCAGGCTCTTTGGGGGCAGTTTGAGTATAAGACATGGACTGAACACTGAGCAGGATCTTGGTGAAGCAGAAACAAAAAGAGCAGGCAAGGAGAAGCTGCAGCTACAGGATGGTAAGTTCTAGAACAGAACCACAGTGCCTGCTGCTACTGAAGAGAGACAGACACCTGGACTCTAGACCCAGGCTGGATTCTGGGTGAACTTGCAGCAACCACACTGCTCAGCCTTGGTAAGGTCCCCATGCTGCACCTGGGTTTTGAAGCTTCCAGTCTATGATCTTTCTTTTATTCAGGAGTATCTTGATATTAAAAACCAATCAACAAGTAAGCATAACCAATACCTGAAAGTAACCATGTTAAAAGGCTTTAGAGGCAAAGCCACACTGACAATAGCTGATGTGATGCCGCGGGGTTAGCTGAGCAAATATATCCAGTATCAGCAAAAGAACCCTACTCTAGATAACTCCTTTTTTTTCTTCTTTGCCTGAGAAATGCATGTTTCCCCTGGCAAAGAAAACACTCAAGCACATGCTTTCTTTTTTCTCGGGGCCTGTGACAGTCAGGAGGGGTTGAAGCAGAGCTGCAAGGTTCCTGCTGCTCCCTGAAATAAGAGTCAATGGAAAGCAGGAGCCTGCAAAAGCAAAGTCTAGAGCATTGGGGGCTGCTTTCATTCTATTTGTACCTTGAGTTGTGTATAAGATAAATGTGATTTCAAATGCAATAAAAAAGAAAGAACGGAAGGAATGTGATTCATTCAGCAAACCTCCCGTGAATGTTCTCCTCCCAAACTGTACTCTTTACTTCCCTTTGGAGTACATTTCTAAACAGATTTGTTTCAAGAACTTTATGCCATTTATCTCATTGCTCCTACTTCTCATCCCTTTACATGGCGGTGAATCACTTATCTGCCCTCTTCATATTACTTTTAAATGTTTAACAGTTAGATTCCATCTTTTGCCATTATATTCAAAGGAATGATTCCTTTTATTTCTTTATCTCTTTTCACTTTAAACTAAGTCCTCTGTTCCTTTGCCCATTTCCATTATTCACTCTAGACTTACTTCAATTTGTCTTTATCTTCCTCAGAGCCGTGATCCCCAAATACACAACAAGATTTCAGAGTCACTAGCGGCAAGCCCCTCTGGGGCAGAAATCAGGTCCCTGGATTTTGCTTTATTTCTCCACTGTGTCTGAGCAGTGACCCTCACACAGGAGGCAGAAAACAAATGTTTCCTGACTCATTCCTTTACTCAGGCTATCTGTGGCAGGAGGGCCATTTCTCCCTCAAGGCACTGGGAACGTTCACATATCTCACTTAAAAACTAGGATTCCAGCCCTCTCTCTCTTTCTAAGTGATGATTAGTTACATTACTATCTTATAATATCTTCCCTTGTTGACCGAAAGCTGTATTGAGGCTATCTATTTACTTGTCATCCCTGAGTCTTTCCATCATCTCTAGAAGAATCCAGATACATAACATAAACCTTCTCTGACCCTAAACTTGCCCAAGTGTCAATGCAGGGATTAGAAGTTGGTCCCCCAAAAATCCTAACCTTGGCACTGTTGCCCCCAGCAACTTAGAGATCCTGAAACAAGCCTTCCTTTTTCGAATTAATGATTTCTTGCCAAGAGATGCCCCAAAAGGCTTTAGAGGCAAAGTCACACTGACAATAGCTGACGCAGAGCTGCAGGGTTAGCTGAACAAATATATACAGTATCTCCAAGGGCTGGGGGGAGGGGGAGAAGCCTGTGTGCATGGAAAAAAAGGTGACTTATTTCTAATCATGCCTAAGTATCCTTTTTTTGTAAAACAGTTGAGCTGTTAACTTCTATGCTAAGGCACGTATGCACTTTGGAAAGGTAATTTGAAAGCGAGTTGAGCCATGACAAATAGGGACAGCTGGCCTAATTGAATCATTTGATCTAAGACAGCTCAACTTGGTTATCCTCACTGCAGCCCACAACTGATATTAGCGAGTGAATCATTAGCCATGAAATCATGTCTACTTTCTCAACTGCAGCATCGTGACATGACAGCGATCAAACCCGCCTTTCATTATAGCCTCAATAAGTTCTTTAGTCTGTCAGGAACCCAACAGAGCAACTTAGAGAACTTTTAGGCTCAGCCTCAGAGTCATTTGTTCCAACATGCCGCAAAGCACATTTCAAAGAAAGATGGTATGAGTTAATGAGAGGAGCAAGCTAGGCGCACCTAAGCTCAGTTCACCCAGGCTGGGGGCATTCAAGCCTCTCTGCAGTTAGGAGGCAAGCACAGCTCTATTCTGTAAGCGCCAGTTTGTGGTCACTTGAAGAAAGTGGGATCTAATAGAATGAGGATAAATACTTTAATATGTGACCTACAGACATTCCTATAGCAGATGAATTTGAAAAGCAGTGACAGAATTTTCTTAAAATAAATACTGAGTTGCAAAACTCCCCCTACCCCAACACTGTGTGTGCATGTATGAGAACGACAATCAACCTGAGTCACAAAATTTCAGAGCTGGAAAGCAACTTGAAAGTCATCTCTAGTATTTCAGACGAGAAAATCAAGCACCCCGGATTCCACTGTTAGATGGTAGTAGAGTGAATTCCTGAACCCAGACCTTGCTTTGATTGTGAACTTGAACCACAGGACCAGCTTCACCATCTGATGGGAGCATGGCACACCAAGTGAGAGTGATTTCATACCTAGAACCTGTCATTTTCTAACACCCCACAGCTCTACATGGCAAAAATCATTTCATAGTAACCATGACACAAACAAATAACAGCCAGAAAAGAGTTGCAGACATAGAAAAAAATGTAATATACTGATTAACTGTAATTATGCCAGAAAAAAACATTAAAAATTTTCAATTTAAATTAATATTATAGGACAAAAGGGGGAAAAGTCCTAACTATGTATTCAATGGTTTTAAAATATATCTAACAATTTGAACTTTAATGCATTGGTTACAATTCAATATAATAATATTTTATGTAAATCATTGTCCAGTAACTATTTTAAAAATCTTAATAAAACCAAAAGGTACAACGTAGGTATTATTAAGCAGGGCAGCAGGTAACTTTTTATTTTTTTTATTTTTAATAGTTCTAACATGATTAACTATTTTTATTTTTTATTTTATTTTTGACCATTTTTAGTATAACTTATTGCATTCTTTGGCTAACAGAATAATAGCTTTATTTAGGTATGTATGTATGTATGTATTTTTAATTTATTTTTCTTGTATTTTCTCCATTACCATTTATCCACCTTACACCCTCTTCCACCCCCACTCACCTCCCTCCCCTGACAATTACCTATTTTTAAAGAATGTATTTTAATTTTAAATGTATATTTGAATTCAGTAAAATATTTCATGCAGAGCTAAAATTTGTCTTTACCAACAAAAATCTTGTACTTGCCATTTGCATTCAGTTTTACTGTTTTAAAATTTAAATGCTAATAAAAACTCCAAATAGTCACATAAAATAATAGAATTAAAGAAACGTAAGTTTTCTTTCTTTATCCTAACACCAACTACACTATTGTTGTTTATTTCTAATCTATTGTTTAAACTCAGGGATGTATCATACCCCAAGGATTGGCACACGCACTACACCCAAGGCGAGTTGGGATAATTCTGAACCAAAGGAACTTTCTCCTGAAATGAACACATTGTAAAATCCATATGTATTGGGGGTCAACTGTATAACCAAAAATTCTTTAAAATAACTCCCGTGTAGAATACTATGTTTACCAAAGAATAAGTAACAATACCCTAATTAAATTAAACTCAACAGTAATTCCAACAATAGTTTGAACTTAGATCACAAATGTTTTTTCTCAGAGTCCCCCGTCACTGACTTTGTTTAGAATCGTTGGCAAAAGGTAATGATAAAAAGCAGACAAGCTTTTGGTCGGTTTTATGACTGTTTGTGAATTCTCTGCAGATTCACCCCTTACTGCATGCTCTGGTGGCCTCTGTATTGTAAGTACCATTCCTGAACCTGGTTATCGACCTGCTTGACAATGGGCAGCTCTGGGCAACTCAAAGAGCACAAGGTCCTTGAGGGCAGGATCTACGCCTTGTTCTTCTCTGCATGTTTTATAACCTTTGGCATGGTGTCTCACATGTGGTAGGTGTTCAAAAATGTAATATCATTAAGTTAAACTTGGGAGGTTATGTTCCTTCTTTGCAGGGCCTGGGCTCCCCCCAAATCACAACACTCTAAAGGCAGCAAAGCTCACAAAGAGACATGTATTTTATGTCTGGCTTATTCCGATGCACAAGTGTAGTGTAGAATACTATTCATTTCTAAAGCACAGAATATGTTTATGGGGTAGTGTAATTCTTCTAGGAATGGGCCAAAATTATGCTAAAAATCCAGTAGAGAGAAACAACACAGCATGGTCTCTACCATGAGGAAACCAGGCTTAAGGAAGGAATCCTATTTTAATGCCAATTTTAAAATGCTACAGTGGAGACCCAGCTCCGCACGAAGTGAGATACAAAGCTATAGCTATTGGAATAAATTTGGAAAAGTCCTTCCATCAAGCTGATGCCTCTTTCATATTTAAAAAATGACTTAAAAAAAAAAAAAAAAAGCCCGGCTGGTGTAGCTCAGTGGATTGAGCGCGGGCTGGGAACCAGACGGTCCTGGTTCGATTCCCAGTCGGGGCACATGCCTGGGTTGCGGGCCAGGTCCCCAGTGAGGGCCATGTGAGAGGCAACCATACATTGCTCTTTCTCCCTCCCTTCTCCTCTCTCTAAAAATAAATAAATAAAATTAAAAAAAAAAAGACAACTAATATGCTCCCCTGACTCTTTCTAGGCTCTCTGGCTGGCTTCCTTTTGCACTGTAACAGGTCTGTCTGAAAAAGCAAACTTTTGAATCAAGATGCTCTAGATAGAAGAACTGTGTTCCCCAAGAACTCACTGAATCCTCATGCCTGATGTAAAGGTTTAGGAGGCCTTTAGAAAGTGCTTAGGTCTCTAGGGTGCAGCCCACATGAATGGGTTTATTGCCTCATAAAAGAGGCTCTAGGGAGATCCCTTGCCCCTTCCACCATGTAAGGGCATAGCCAGAAGGTACTGTCTATGAACCAGAAATCACCAGACAATGAATGTGCCAGCAGCTTGATCTTGAACACTCTGCCTCCAAAACTATAAACAATAAATTTCTACTATTTAAAAGCCATCCAGCCTGTGGTGTTTTGTTAGGGCAACCCAAACACATTAAGACACAGGGAGAGCAGTAAGGCGCCCATACAAGCCCCTTTAAAAGCCATATCACTAACCAAAAGTTTAAGAATAATGGAATCCTTGGCAATGGGACCAGCTGCTTTCAAATTTGTGAGTTTGTTTCCATTTTTCACAATGTGACTACTCCACTGATTTTCAGGGTTAATTGAACAATTTGAAAGAGAATATGACCACCTTTTCAAATATGTCCAATGTTTTCCCAAAATATTTCCATTCTTTATTCTTCCCTGATTTGCACATCATTTTCTCCTGATCAGACAGCATACCAACTGCCAGCTGGACCTGCACTATAGTAGGTTTGTTTCCCAAGTAGGTTCATGTCTAGAGCATTGATCAAAGACCAAAGGAAAGTGACCAGAAGGTTTTCTAAGAATGTGAAGTAAAACAATCCAAATCCGAATTGTCATTGTTACACAATAGGAGGTGACAAAATGTTTACAGTGTCAAATGCAGGTACCCTGTGTCTACAGTTTTTCAACCTAGTATTTCCATACACCTATGCCCTTACTCACTACCTCCTAAAAGGGGAGGGGGGAGGAGAAAGAGAGGAAGGAAGGAACGAATGAAGGAACGAACAAAGGAACGAACAAAGGAAAAAAAATGAGCTAATTTGCAAAAACCAAATTAAGTAAGACTAAGAAGTCTCAGTTGAATCCCTGAATCTTCACAGCATGTTTTAAACATCACTGTTCTGTAATTAATAATGAAGAATTTTCCTTCAATGAACAACACAAAATACTCCAAGCCTTGTCAGAGTCACTGTTATCTGCTGCCTAGCTCCTATTAAAAAAAATTCTGCTGTTAAAAGTTATATAAACACACAAACAAACAAACAAAAAATCATCTGAAGTCCACTCAGAGTTCTCCTCCTCTTGTTCTATCCTTCAACCTCTGAGAACTATATTATTTAAGTTCTCCACAGACTTGCTCTTCTTGCGCTGTGGTTTCACAGTAAGGAAAATCCAACACACCACATCTTGACGTTAATGACAATTAACGTTGTGTGGCAGGGAAGGGCATTGTCCACTCTTGTTTGTGGGCCCTCTGTGTGTGCAGTGGTCTTCTGTGAGGGGTTTGCTTTGAATTCAAGGGAAAGAAAAGCTTTGTTTCATCTGGGGATCAATTCTGGAAAATTCACACTGGGGAAGCAGGTTGATGACTGAGAAGTCCGATTGTGCATCTGATCTTTGATGGCTGATAGCTTTTAAGACTCTCCCGTCCCTCTGTCCCTTGTGCCCACATCGGAACAAGACAATAACAAAGCCCTTTCTTTGGTTCCTGCCAGAGATTCAAACCACACAAATGGCCAGGAACCTTCACCCAGGCCCCACGCCCAACCACAATCCAAAACCCATGCCGGGTTCCTCTCCTTGCTCCCTCTCAGGCCGCTTCTGCCCAGCTCTCCCCAAACACCTCACTTATGTGAGTCGCAAATCTTTTCGTTTCCTCCATGAGTCTTGGCATTACAAACAAATTTCAGGCGGGAATACCCTCTGCTCTGGCAGGGTGAGCATAACCGCTACCTTCCTTCTGAAGTGAAAACTAGATAATGTCTCCCTTTTGATCTGGACCGATGTAAACACCAAGCCATTACAGCAGACCAGTGTGGTTGCTAATTTGTGGACACCTCCAAGTCAGGTGGACAGGAACCTTGCGGTTATTGAAATGAACTCCCAGGCCCGTTGGAGGCCCCTTATCTGAGCCCCTTTAGCACCCTCTAGTCCCGTGTCACGGGAGTGATTGCCCTTGTGACTCTCCACTAGACTGGAAGTTCTTCGGGGGCAGGTATCTACCCGTTATGTTCACCATAGCATTCTCAGTACCTAGCACTTAGCAAATGTTTGACCCAGGAGTAACTGAAAGAATGAAATTTAGGTAGAGTAGTGATTTGCATAGAGGAAGGGCAAGGATTAGTGTGCCACAGGGGGGAAAAACGTTTCCTCTGTAACTTAGAAAATGAGAAATACCCAATAGAAATGCTACCTATGACATTCTGATACAGTTAAGCAGCCATCTCAGCCACCTGCATGGACATACTGGTGCAAATCACAATTTACTTCCTAAAAGTTAGACTTCATTAAGTATTAGTTTAATTTAATGTTTTCCAGATTAATTTAAGATTAATTTATGTCCAGGTATTTGCACAGCCCAAGCAGTATCTCTCTTTTCTGTCATTTGTATCAGCTTACAGACAGCAAAAAAGGGGGGAAATGTATGATTAGGAAGCTCTATGATAGAGTAAGTAGGGGGAGATTTAATTAAACTATTACATATCTTTTACTCGAATGTGAAAAAAAAACCCATAAATTTGCCAGTGAGGAGAGTAGTATGCATATCAGAAAGCCTGATAAACAAATCTTTGCAGATATGAAAGTGGCACTTTCAAAATGACTTGAGCTAAAAATCGGATACTGTGTTTAACCCTACATTTTCTTCTTGTCTAATAATGTGTATTTATGCCAAAAGAGTCTTTTATCTCTTGTTGCTATAATTTGTTTTCAAAAAGAATGAGGAAAAAAAGAAAAGATTCCTCATAAATATTCAATAAGTCTCTCTTTGTGCATGACTGTCTTTTCCACAATCATAGGATCTTCGAGCTCAAAAGAACCCTGGGGAAAATCTACTCCCATGGAATTCACACCTATTTAACAAGGTGCCCTCAGTCAAACGACATCTTATATGGAAATCAATGTTCAAAACAGATCAAAACAAACTAGTGTGATGAAATTGGGGGTGGGGAGTCTGAGTCTTCCCCCCAGCAGTGGGATCAAAGGAGGCTTCCTATGGCTTGGGGGACAACGTGGTACTAGTGAACCGCCCTTGTAGTTCACCATCTTTCTTGTTTCCTGAGACCATGGGTAAGTTCCCTCTCAGTTCTGAGCTCTGCTTTCTTTATAGTGGACTCACAGTCTAGTTGACTTTCCAGTTCAGGGCTTAGCAGGTCAGCTGGAGCTGGCAGAGGTTCCATTTGGAACCGAGTTTCTAGCCCTTAGTTCCACCTACAATTCCCCAGTTGTTCGGACTCCTTTCCCCAGTCCCGGCCCCAGTTCTCACTTACTCGAGTCTGCTGATTTAATGATCTGCACTGGGAATTTCTGGTGGTACTCACAGTCTTCGCTTGGCCTTCTCAGTCCACAGTAAGATCTTTTGGTTACTGCTGGGGGTATATAAAGGTGCATATGTTTGTCTGTCTTATTTTATGTACATAAAGACTATTGCTAGCAGGGATCTTGGAGGCTAAAAAGCCCCAAAATTGGTTGACACAGGCCAAGCATTTTAAGGCTTAGTGCACCCACTACCTCAAGATGACTCCTGATAGGATAAGTTGGTCACAGAATGAGTTAGATCGACAGTAGGTCACATGCCAAACTCAAGAAAATTTCCAAGCAATAAACTACACTATAAAACACCCCACAATTTCCAAGCCTGCAGCATGTTCCTCTTAGGTATTAGTTTGGCTTTGGGAAACCCAAAGGCCTAGTTACCAGAAATGGGATCCTTTAAATCCAAAGAATTGGGCATGCCGCTTTCTGGCACACCTGCTTATTTTATGTCTAAATATTATAGTCCCAGAACCTGCAGCTATCTGACAACATGGCAAAATCTGACTAAAAACAACCTAGAATTACAATGGCCATTAGGGGAATGTTCCAATTAGACAATATCATTCTTTTAAGAAGTGAACTTAAAGGCAAAGGATTCCAAATTAAACAAACAGAATAGATACCTATTTTAACTGATATTCGGAAGCTTTCAAAAGCAAGCTTCTAAAATAGCTTCATTAAAGGACTCATTGCAAAAGGCCAATGAAAAATTAAAGACTCAAGAGATACCTAAAAGAAAAGAGGATAAGACTGACATGACTCTTACTGACCCCCTCCATCCTTCTTCACTTAATACTCACATTTTAGTAATTCTCTGTCTACACTGCCTTTCCACTCTGAAGAAACTATTAAACAGTTACTTTTTTAATGTAATACTACCCAAGTTTGCAGATAAACCTCAGCTATGCTTCACCCCTTGGTCAAAGACCAAACTGATAGCCATAGTTAAAGAATTTCCTAAGCCTAGGGAGGAACTCCAAAGATTTTTAAAGAATTTAGAGTCATTATGGGGCCCTATGACCCCAGGCTGACGGATCTTTATCAGCTTGTACACATGTTGCCAGGACCTGGTGAAGCCCAAATATAGATACAGGAAGCAAGATGGCAAAACCCCAAGCATGATATTCAAGATCCTTGATTTTCAATATTGCAGGTACCAGAAAAAGCTCTCAAAATAACAACTGAATGGCCATGTTTTACAAGCCATTCCTAGAGACTTCCTTGCCCACACAATCACTCTATTATACAAACATGCTGACAAACAAAAATAATACATGAATCCGGTGCTGATTTAAAAACCCATTCGGGAGCCCGCTTTCCATGGCATTCAGGGTCCTGTACAATAAATGAGGTCACTGAGCCTGCTCCTGCTGCTGTCTTTGTAAGCGGATTCTTTCCTAAGATGAGTGGATTGATTGAGGCAGAACATTGGATGAGAGGCCACCAGCCTGACTGAACCCGTGATTCTAGCAGAACATTTCTAAAGGACCACGGAGCAAGACCGCAAACAAAACTCCACCAGCTTCAACAGCTCCAAGGCCAGAGGTCTAAAGTAACACGCAGGCCTCCCATATCACACGGCCTGGAGGCCATCATCAAGCCAGCCCAGAAGCCAATGTCTCAGTTGTAATCAATTAGGCACTGAAGAAAAAATTGACCTCCAAGATCCTATACATATTCTTCAACATTCAATCAAATGCCCCAAAGGCACAGTCCTCATATGGGTCTCTCCTAAACTGAAGGGGTTTCTAAGGGTTCTCTGGTAAACCATTACCAGCAATTCCTTTAAACTGCTAAGGGAAAACTAAAATTAAATTTAATGGGAAACCTTGTCAAATTTTAGATTTTAGATATGAGAGCTATACTTTCTGCTTTAAACCCTACTCTTATAGTATAACAAATTCCTCAGAGTGAAGAGGGGGTTTCCATCGTGGGTATGTCTAACAAAGTTCAGAGAGAATTTAGATCTCAATCAGTATAAATAACCTTGGGACTTTCACTGAAAAGCATTCTTTCTTGCTATATGATACTGTCCCCGTCAATCTATGAGGTAGAGGTCACCTTTATAAATCAAAAGGCCTCGTATGTTTTGCTTCTAATGGAGACTTCACATCAGAATTTTCTGACCGACCAGAACCTAATCTTTTATGTTCTATACAATCTGACCTTGATATATAAGAGGAAGAATCCCAACAAGTCTCCTAATTTAATTGAGGTGCCCAAAAATCTGGAGGCTACTTCCAATGCTGGCAGTAGGAGAATAAAAACTACAGAATCTATAAAAATTCAGATATACATAACTAAACCTCTCCCTAAATTACCTCAATAGCCAGTAAAGCCTAAAGCCATGCAAAGCATCACACCGATGCTAGATTGCCTAATCGCCCAGGAATTAATCATCCCCTGTGGGAGCCTCTGCGACACCTCAATTCTGACAGTCTCGAAACCTAGTGGGAAAGGATGGCAATCTGTCCAGAATTTAAGAGCTATTAACATTTCCCAGCTGTTCTAAACCCAAACAACCTTTTGCCACAAGTCCCACCAGATTCAAAATGGTTCGCTGTTCTGAGCCTTTGTTCAGCCTTTTTTTCAGCACCCCCATAGACTCCAACAGTCAATAACTATTGACTTCATTTGGCTCAATCATCAATATAACTGGACAGTCATGTCTCAAGGGCTCAATGAGGCCCCTTCTTATTTTTCCCAAGTATTCCACCAAAATTTAATTACCCTCCAGTTCTCTGGGAAAGTGACCCTTTTACACTATGTAGATGATTACTGACTATGCTCAGTTATCCAAGAGGCATCCATCAAAGATTCTACTTATGCCCTGGCTGGTGTAGCTCAGTGGATTGAGCGCGGGCTGGGAACCAAAGGGTCCCGGTTCGATTCCCAGTCAGGGCACATGCCTGGGTTGCAGGCCGGGTCCCCAGTGAGGGCCATGTGAGAGGCAACCATACATTGCTGTTTCTGTCCCTCTCTTTCTCCCTCCCTTCCCTTCTGTCTAAAAATAAATAAATAAAATCTTAAAAAAAAAAAAAGATTCTACTTATTTGCTGCAACAGTTAGCTGAAAAAGGACATCCAGTTATCTCTAGATACTATTTATTACCTAGGTCATAATCTAAGTGCTGGAATTCAGTGATTTCCAAAAATAATTAAACTAATCCAAGAAGAACGTAGGCCCTAAGGGACAGCTTTGTAAATTGCTAGGCCTAGCTGGCTATTGCTAATTGAGTTCCTAATTTTTCTCTGTTGGCTTCCCTACTTTAGGAACTTACTAAAACTTCAGTCCCTGAGCCCCTTCCTTGGGAAAATGAATCTGAGCAGGCCTTTAAAAGACTAAAACAAGCCTAGAGGAGCCACCTGCCCTAGGGCCAACTGTTCAAAACCTTCCCCTCATTTGTACATGAAATAGATAACTAAGCCCTGGGAATGCTCACACAATAGCAGGCAATAAACATAGGCCTATTGCCTATTACGGCATAGAACTTAATTCAGTTGCTCATGCATATCGAGGTTACCTTAAGGCTATAGATACAGCTGCAAACTTAGTAGAAGCCTCAGCAGAATGATCCCAGGAGATGACATTTATTTACAAACTCCTCATGCTGTCCAAAGTCTTCTTAACTCTGAATTGACTCAACATTTCTCTGCAAGCCTGCTGACCTCCTATGAGATCCTTCTGCTTTCAATACCTAACCTACTACATCCTAAACACTGAAATGTCATAATCCTGCTAAGTTACTACTTCTGCCTAAAGAAGGTGAGCCCATATGTGGACCACCACATCCTGATTTATAAGACACCCTTTTAACTAATCCTGATTTGATGTTAATGGGTCATATTGTAGAAATGAAAAAGGGAATTTCCAAGCTAGTCATGCTATTGCTACTCAAGAAAAACTACTTGAAAGAGGAAACCTCCCACAAGCTAAATCAGCCCAACAAGCAGTGCTCCATGCTCACACCAGAGCATGCCAGTTATCAGAAAGACAAGTTGTTATTATTTATACTGATAACAGTGCGCCTTTTGGGTCATCCATGATTTGGAGATGTTATGAAAACAAAGTGGTTGTCTCATATCCTCTGGGAACCCAATCAAAAATTGGCAACAAGTAAATGACCTTCTTACTGCTATTCTCTTACCTTCTGAAATTGCTGTCATCAAAATTAAGGCTCACACTAAAAGAACGGAACCTGAATATCAAGAAGATGCCCTAGTAGCTGACTTTCATGCAAAGGCAGTGATAACAGAATCTAAAGATTGTGGCACATATGGATGAAGTACATTCCACTTCTGCAAAAATTGACTGCTTGCAACCAGACCGTGGCCACTCTAATGTCCTTGCCACGTGGCAACTGTCTGCTCCTGAATCAGAGAAATTAAGATTGGTAAACAACAGTTGGAAATAAAATGAACAATCTTCTTCCAGGCTTCCCAGCAAATGCCATTTTTTTTGGTTTTTACATGGCTTCACCCATCATGGTGCATTTAAGATGATTCAAAATATACATAAACACTGGTGGAAAGACTTCTATAAAATTGTGAAACCAGTTTACCATCTAATGTCTAACCTGTCAGATCTATAATCCTAGAAAAATTATTTTTGTTTCCAGAGGCCTCAGTCTCCTTCCTCTGTACCCTTTGAATGCCTTCGGCTGGACTTCACTCAGTTGCTCCCCAGTATGGGTTATCAATATGTTCTTGGTATTGCATGTATGTTCTCAAATGGGTTGAAACAATTCAGTTAGAAAATGGACAAAGGACCCAAATGGATATTTTTCCAAAGAAGACGAGTGGTCAACAGGTACATGAAAAGATGCTCAATATCACTAATTATCAGAAAAATGCAAATCAAAATCACAATGAGATATTACCTCACACTTGTCAGAATGGCTATTAAGAAAGAAAGAAAGAAAGAAAGAAAGAAAGAAAGAAAGAAAGAAAGAAAGAAAGAAAGAAAGAAAGAAAGCATTGGCGAAATGGTGATGAAAAGGGAACCCCTGTGCACTGTTGGTGCACATGTAAATTGGTACAGCCTCTATGGAGAACAGTATGGAGGGATCTCAAAAAGTGAAAAACAGAACTACCATTCAGGCCAGTAATTCCATTTTGGGTATTTATCTGAAGAAAATAAAAACACTAATTCAAAAAAATATGTGCACCGCTATGTGTACTGCAATATCATTTAGAATAGCCAAGATACAGAAGTAACCTGTGCTCATCAATAGATGAGTAGATAAAGAAGATGTGGGTGTGGGTGTGAAAAGCATGTATATTTTTATAGCTGAGTAATATACACATATATTACTCAACTATAAAAAATAAAATCTTGCCATTTGTGACAACATGGATGGACCTTGAGGGTCTTAATGCTAAGAGAAATAAGTCAGACAAATACCATATGATTTCACTTATATGTGGAAACTAAAAAACAGAAAACAAAGCAATAAATACACAAAATAAAACAAAACTCATAGATATGGAGAACAAACTGATGGCTCCTAGAGGAGAGGGATGTTGGGGAGTGGATAAGACTGGTGAAGGGGATGAAGAGATACAAACTTCCAGTTATGAAACCAACAAATCATGGGGATGAAAATACAGCATTTACAGAATATTTTATCAACTTTGTATGACACATGGTAACTAGCCTAATTAGGATGATTTATTTCATAATGACATGTGCGTAGTCACTATGTTGTATACCTGAAAATAATATAATATTGTGTGTCAATTATAGTTCAATAAAAATAATAATACCTAAAGCTAATTCCACCTTTCCAAACTCAGGCAAAATTAAGCAATACATTGCTTAAAGGTACATATACTCAAATAGAGTGAAACTGTAAAGAAAAGGAAGAGACTGATTCACACAAAATTCATTGCAATGACAACTTTGGGAATGAGGAAAGAGAGAGAAGTGATTTTAGAGCGGCATGTGGTAGGCCACAGAGGAACTGGTAATTTTTTTATTTCTTAAGCCGGGTAGGGGGTAAACGGGTTCTTATTCCTTAAAGTTCATATGCTGTATATACTCATTTATATACAAAAAATATTTAAATTTCATATAAAAATTATTAAATTTAGTGTCCATAAGAAGTCCTGTTTCAAACATATATTCACAGGCCCAACTCTCAGGGAATCTGTTTCAGTTGATTTGGGGAGCAAGGGGACACCCCAGGTTCAGCTTTTTAAAATAAACCTGCCTGCAGGTGGCCCGTGCGGGGCTGCGGACCACACTGTGAGAAATACTAGATTATTCTTCCTGAGTTATAACGTTTTATACCAAAAATTTACACATTCTTTTTCAAGTAAAATTTTATTTAAAAAACAAACCCAGTCTGTCCAATGAATCAAAACAGAAGGGTTCTGCTTAGAGTTGGAAAAGAGGCCCCAAGACTAGTGCTGGGCCTTCCTCGCCCCCTCCCACGGCTGCAGTGTCAGAAGCAGCTCTAGAAATCCATCATTTTACAACCAGTGGCAACAATACCCTCCTGTCAATCCCACTGATAAACTTCAAAATAAAGGTAAGTAATTATGTAGGCTTGATTGTAAGTCAAAGGGAAGCTGAAAAATAAAACTTGGGTATAATTTAAGAAGAATTTTTAAATGTGTATGGTAGTGTGATTGATTATGCACATACAATTTGCATAAGTGAAAACACAATGTCTACAACATAATAGGTCTGCAATGCAATCTAAGTGAATAGGTGCCTAATTCATTCAGAACTTTGGGTAACATAGGATTTAAGGGAAGAGACTTGTCATTCTGTGATTGTAAATTTTGGATACAATTCACAATATAGTAACAGCCACAATTTCTTCCACTGGAATACTTCCAGCCAACAAAAGTAATGAATTTATTAAGTTACCCACAGCAAACCACACACCTGAACACCTGCTGAAAGAAAGAATTCTCTCGTTACAAGTGTACTTTGAACATGCCGTCTAGAGCAGACCCACTCTGCATGAAACATGTAGCCACAGTGAGAAAGGAGTGGAATGGAATATTCAAATAGGAAAAAATAGGTGGATGGCTACAAACTAGTATAAATGGAACATCATGTAGAGAAATGTGTGCTTTCTTTTCTGGATTTACATTTTATACACAAATCATATAATTAATATTTGGTCACAGCAAATCTTCATGAAACGGCTTTGGGAGTAGCTTGCTAAATTTTTCCTACATACAGAGCCCCTCCCTCCCCAACAAATACTGGGAAAGATTTATACTGTCTGTAATGGCAAAAAGAACACAGAAGTTAGTATTCTCCGTGAAAATCCTTCTCCTCATAAGCCCATTGGTTTCTGTTGATTCTCTCGACCTTTATTCAAAAGGCGCTGGCATGGGATGTTGCCTAGCAACAGCATGCAGGGTACTTTTCTACCAGCCCATGGAGATGCTTTCTCTGGACCTCATGCCATTGAACACCATGGGTTTGTAAATGATGAGTATTTCTTAGGAACTTTTCTTCCCTCCCTCCAAATAAATGCCTGAAGAAGGCTATTTTAATACCTACCACTTCATCATAAACATTGAAATTGGCTTAACAAATACCAGGAAATAAGAAGGGACATCTGTGGCAACCCTCAACTTCTCTGACCATGGACAACCAAATCAATAGGATCATACAGCTTATTGAGGATTGCAATATATTTTCTTGGAATGAACTATGACTGTTCAATATCACCCATACTAATATTTAATTAGTGCCCCCTATGTGCCAGACATAGTACTAAGTGTAAACCATGGTTTATAGTTTGTCTGTAACCTCTATTCATATGATTATCATTTAATAGCATCAATTCACATTAGCCATTTAAATTTTCTGTTTAAGTGGGTCACCCTTGGGGTAAGAAGGAGACTGGAAGGAGTGGTGTCAATATCCCCCACCTTATCATGGGCAGCCAATACCTTACAAATGATTATAATCAAAAGAAAAATAAATATTGTTGTAGCCAACTTGAGGAAAGTACTGCATGGAATGGGGCTGGAGGGTAAAGTTAGCAAAACCAAGTGAAATGTTTTAATGATGGATACACTTTTCAATGAGATGAGCTTTTCCCAGGCCCTACCAGGTGTTTCTTTGAGCTACCATGGTGAATCACCGGTTTGACAAAGCCTTCCCCCACAACTTTGACGCATTAGAAGGTTGTCAGAAAACTCGCACCTGTGGTGAAGATCTGTTTTTGAAGTTATAGAGAATTACCAGTTAATGAGTTCTCATATTACTCTTTTATAGCTGGGTGCATCTGAGTGAGACCTAACCACAAAGGGACTCAGATTTTAATATCATTATTTCTAACTTCCAGAGACAGTTTGGTGTCTACTCTGTTTGCCTTTGAATTCTGGAGACCTGATAACTCCAATTAAAAGTCTGATTAGCAAAATCTTTAATTCCTCTCAAGTAGCTCTATTTCATTTTAACTGAAGGTGCATCAAGTCCACTAAGCAGGGCTATAAAGTATTTTGGCTGTCTGTCTGTAATAAACTTTGCAAGACAAATGCCCGTGTGCCGGGCCATGGGCAGACACGGAATTGTAGAATGGATCACAAGTTCTGAAAGCCATTTTATTGGTAGGAAACACACTCTCCAAAAAAAAAATAAAAGACTCTTGGTAAATACATAATACTCAAAGGGTCAACTTGATTCCTGGAAGGTAATACACACTTTAAAAAGATTTCTCAAATAAATAATGCCGTTAATAAATCCTCTGCCATGATATCAGTTGTGGTATTCTTCAACTTGCGCTCAAGCTCCCACATGATGGAGATTATAGAGAATAGATTTTCTTTTATCCAGAATAATTTTTAAATTTGCCTAAAAGTACAGAGTATAATATAACAAGTATACATATTTTAACCAGTCATAATTAATCATTGTTAATAATTTGTCACATTTGATTTTCAATAAGTACTGATAACTAATATTTGTTGAGGGTTAACCATGTACAGACAATATTCCAAGTGCTGTACATACACTAATTTGATTAAATCTTACAAAAACTCTGTGAGATAAGGTTGTTATTACTTAACTTTACAGAAAAAAATCGAGGTATAGAATTTTAAGATTATGCCAAGACCCACAGATTTAGGAGGCTCAATTAGTTTTCTAGGGCTACCCTAACAAAGTACCAAAGGCTATGTGGCTTAAACCACAGAAATTTATTTTCTCATAATTCTGGAGGCTAGAAATCTAAAATCAAGTTATCTGCACTTTTTTTCTCGGAGGCCTCTTCCAGCTTGTAGATGGCTATTTTCTCCTGGTGTCTTCACATAGTCTTCCTTCTGTGCATGTCTCGCGTCCTAATTTTTCCTCTTCTTATAAGGACACCAGTCATATTGAGACAGGGTAGTGAGAAGTGAGGAAAATTCCTTGGCAAGTGGAACAGGGAAACTGAGACAGATAGCTGAATGGCCAAGCAATTTACAGCCAGGTGCAGATGGTCACCAGGGCAGAAACCACCCCCTGACCCCCGGTGCCTGGCAGGGGAAAAACGGGGAAAACAAGGACCCCACCCCCAGGGTAACCTTTATTCCATGGAGATAACACCTAAGCTTCGGTTGTATTTCAGTTCCAGGCCAAGAAAAGCAGCAAAACCAGGTGGACAATGCCGAGACCAACACGAAAGACCCCGTGCCCTGTCACTGACCAATCAGTGGAGACAATGACCCTGAAAGAACACACCTGGAAAACTGATGAACATTCTGCTGAAACCCTCCCCTGAGACCTCCCATAAGATTCTCCCCTGCAAGAGAAAGGTAAAAACCTCAAGGCAAAGGACTCAGTGGGAACACTCTCCTTCTGGGGAACAGCCAGTGCCATTTCCTTTTCCTTCCTCCTACTTCTTTCTTCACAGGCACAGATCTCCTAAAATCTAAGGCAGTGGGCAGCTGGCAGCTGGTCCCAAGCTAATCCCCTGAGCCTGTCCCCAAGGCCCCCTTTCCTCTGTCTTCCCAGTGAGCTCAGGCAGCCCAGCCCAGGCCCTCCTGTTGCTTCTTCTATACTAAACCCTTCCTTGTTTCACTGTCCCAGCTTTAATAAATGTACACTCATAGTCACCTGGACTCATGTTGTGAAGTCTTTCCTACATGAAGTCAAGAACCCACACACTACAGCTGGCCCCAGGCAGACCCACCCACTCAGGGCCAGGCCCCCGTCCAGTAACAATATTGGATTAGGATTGAATTAGGACCCTAATAACCTTAACTTAAATATCTTTTTAAAGGTCTCGTCTCCAAATACAGTCATGTTCTGTGGTACTAGGGGTTAGCACTTCAACGTATAAATTTCAGGGGGACACAATTCAGCCCATAACACAGGCAGAGATGGCATTCATTCCTAGGATACTGTGACCCAAAGACTTGTCCTTGCTGTTCACAACATAGTTTCCTCTGATGACAGTGAAGTCCCCATTGCACACTTTCTCAATCTCCACATCCTCTATCTTCCTCACAGAGGGAACACTATCACAAGGCTTATGTTTCTTTTAGAACTTACCCTACATAACATGCATCCTTAATCATATGTTTTCCTAACAAGTATTATGTTAAAAATATATCCACCCTTCTTCTAAACAAGAATCTTTTAAATGTTTTAACTTATCTCCAAATAGCATCATTTGTTCACACCTTCCATGTTATCGGTGCCTAGTAACTTAACCATCATTTTAACCACCTCCCACCCATATTAGTTAATAATGCCACTATTTATGAGCCAATGTGCATTTATGTTTAACAACATGCTTGACTGATTTATTTCATCATGATTTTTTCTTCCATTTGGGCTCATTTTCCTTGTTACTAAAGCATCTGTATGAGCATTTCTTCCAATAAGCATCTGAAAGTAGGAATGTACTTCATCTATATATGTGGAAATGTCTATCACTCTTACTTGATACAATTTAGGTCCAAGTTATTTCCCCTCAATGCTTTGGAGTAGGATTCCATTATTTTCTAGGATCTATTGTTCCTGGTAATTAACTCCTATAATCCTAATTGCCATTTGTTCCCACTTTTGACAGTAATCTGAATTTTCTCCCTGATGTCTTTATCTGTTTTCCCTTAAAAGACCCTATGCAGTGTCTAGATGTAGGTTTATTTCTATTTACCCTATTTAGGACTCATGTTCTTTTTTCCATTCTAGAAAACTCTCAGTAATCACCTCTTCAAATATTCTCTCATCTATTTATTCTATCATTATAGATTTGTAATAGAAAAGGTTATCAGTGCCTTGGCTGGTGTAGCTCAGTGGATTGATCGTGGGCTGCGAACCCAAGGGTCGCAGGTTCGATTCCCAGTCAGGGCACATGCCTGGGTTGCGGGCCAGGTCCCCAGTGGGGGCCATGTGACAAGCAACCACACACTAATGTTTTTCTCTCTCTCTCTCTCCCTCCCTTCCCCTCTCTAAAAATAAAATAAATATTTTTTTAAAAAAG
The DNA here is from genome assembly GCA_004026765.1 of Micronycteris hirsuta. Lineage (NCBI taxonomy): Eukaryota > Metazoa > Chordata > Mammalia > Chiroptera > Phyllostomidae > Micronycteris > Micronycteris hirsuta. The sequence continues at coordinate 92,812 of PVJI01005588.1, forward strand.
AAAAGGTTATAGGTGATTTTCATTATATCATTTATATCTTCCATGTCTTATACTTACCTTCATTTTCTTCAACTCCTTATGTCTCTGTAGTGAGTTCCAGGTGATTTCCTCAACTTTGTTATTTATTCTACTTTACTAATTCTCTCTCTTCCTGTATCTAAACTGTTGTTTAATCTGTAAAGTGAACATTTCCTTCCAAGACACAAGTTCTTTCCAAACTCCTCACTTCCGAGCATCCTGTTATAAGCTAATATTCATTTCAAAGAGTGTTGTTCATAAAGCTCATAACACTGTAATAAAGTGTTTTCCTCAAATAAAAAAACAGTAAAAGAAAAGTCAAAACCTGATTCAAGCAGTCATTTTTAAAGTAGTTCATGGATTATCTATTGCATGCATTGCACTCATCGAGAATTTGTGCTAAGAATAGTGCTACAATAAAGCAAGCACTTCCCAGACATGGTAATAAACTGCAGCCAAAATAGAGATAATTATTTTGAATAATGTTAATGATTTTAATGGTTGAACATTTTAACTAATTAATTATGACTGGTTGCTTGTTGCTTATCAAGGAATATGACTCAAAAAGTTGTAATTTAAAAAGTAGGAGCAATAGGTTCTACAAAGAGCATATCACAACCCTACTGATATAGGGAGCATAACTTTTGCCTTGAAAACTGCATTCTAGAACATTTCAGTCCTCTTTCCTGTATATGTTCTTTATGGTAAACTGCTAGGACTTTGATTTCAGTTTCATGTTTAGAATTCTTTATCAGAAATGGGAAACAAAATGTGAAATGTGAATACATTGAAGAAATGTACATATTATTTTTATAGCTACAGCTTTTAAAAAGTTTTTTATTGTTATTCTATTACAGTTGTCCCAATTTCCCCCGCTTTGTCCTCCTCCACCCAGCCCAGTCCCCGCTCCCATAGTCAATTCCCACACTGCTGTCCGTGGGTCATTCATACATGTTCTTTCACTAGTCTCTTCCCCTTCTTTCCACCATTATCCTCCTCCCACTCCCCTCTGCTTGCTGGCAGTCTGTTCCATATTTCCATCCCTCTGGTTCTTTTTTGCTCATTAGTTTATTTAGATCATTAGATTCTTCTTATAGGTGAGATCATATGGTATTTCTCTTTCACCAACTGGCTTATTTCACTTAGCATAATAGTCTCCAGTTCCAGCCATGCTGTTACAAAAGGTAGGAGTTCCTTCTTTCTTTCGGCTGCATAGTATTCCATTGGGTAAAGTACCATAGTTTCTTGATCCACTCATTTACAGATGGGCACTTAGGCTATTTCTAGTACTTGACTATTGTAAATAGCACTGCTATGAATATAGGGGTGCATACATTCCTTTGAATTGGTTATTTGGAATTCTTAGGGTATAGTCCTAGCAGCAGAATTGCTGGGTCAAAAGGCAAGTTCATTTTTAATTTTTTAAGGAAATTCCATACTGTTTTCCACAATGGCTGCACCAGTCTGCATTCTGAACAGTGCACTACGGTTCCGTTTTCTCCACATCTTCATCAGGACTTGTTGTTCGTTGATTTATTAACAATGGCCATTCTATGTGTGAGGTGATATCTCATTGTAGTTTTAATCTGCATCTCTCTGATGATTACCGATGTTGAACATCTTTTCATATGTCTACAGGCCATCTGTATGTCCTCCAAGGAGAAGTGTCTATTCAGGTCCTTTGCCAATTTTTTAATTGGATTGTTTGTCTTCCTGGTGTTGAGTCATATGAGTTCTTTATATATTTTGGAGATCAAACCCTTGTCCAAGGTATCATTGACAAATATTTTCTCCCATACATTCAGTTCCCTTCCCTTATTGATGCCAGTTTATTTAGCTGTACAGAAGATTTTTAATTTGATATACTATTTGTTTATTTTTTTCTTTTATGTCCCTTGCCCTAGGAGATATATCGGCAAAAATATTGCTATGTGGGATATCAGAAATTTTACTATCTATATGTTCTCTAAGACTTTCATGGTATCATGACTTATATTTAAGACTTTTATCCATTTTGAGTTTATTCTGGTATATGGTACAAGTTAGTGG